>JAQGBT010000442.1:0-52726 GCA_034698585.1 Disparrhopalites patrizii
CTTTTCTCTTCTTTTTCACGTGCTTTCACTTTTCTCTTCTTTTTCACGTGCTTTCACTTTTCTCTTCTTTTTCACGTGCTTTCACTTTTCTCTTCTTTTTCACGTACTTTCACTCTTCTTTATTTCTTCACCTGTTTTCAGGTGTCTATATTTTTTCTATATTTGTCTATATTTTTTTAGTTTCTATATCATTTTGTTTTGTTTTTTTACATGCTTTCACTTCTCTGCTACTGTCGATTTTCTCCCGCGTGCTTTCTGTTCTAATGGTGCTATTCCCTCATGTGCTCTCTCCTCTTTCTTCTTTTGTTTTTAGGCCTCTTTTCTCGCTTGCTTTCTCCTTCTTTTACGTGATTTTTTAGTTCTTACTGTTTTTAGAAAGTTTGCTGCCTCTTGTTTTTTCTTCCCATGTACTATCTTTGTACTCACTTTCTTTTGCTTTGTATTTTTGCTGAGCAATCCCTTTCTTGGGGATTTCTTTTTAAACTCAACCTTTCTAATTCCTCTATGGCTGAATCGTTTCTTCTTCTAGCTTTCACTATCTAACAATAAGATTTGTCTCCTTGAATTTTCTAGCTTTTTGCATTCACTTTAAAAGATTTCCCTCTTTAAAATTACGTTTTATACTTTCTCTATGCCTGATTCTCTTTTCGTTTCTCTTCATTTCAGTTTTTAAGATTCGCCGTTGTAGCTGTTTCTCTGTTGTTGTTTTTGAGCTTGCACAATTTCCTTCTTTCCCTGTTCTTCCTTGAATCTCCTTTCTATTCCAGCTACATCTTCCACGTCTTCCCGTTTGAGATCTCTCTTTGCTCCTAGTTTTTTTCCTCCTGATATTTGCCTGTTTTTCCTGCAGCTTTAATCTTTCTCTTCCAACCCGTTCTTGATGCTATATCATGCCCCAACTTCCCCCTTCACTCTCTCCCCACATGCCCATCACTCCCTTCGATTCTTCAGATGTGGATATACCACGGATGTAAAAAAAAAGGTTGGAGAAAGTACAACAAACTTGAAAGAGAATAATCTAGAAATAAAATCTACAAAATACACATGTTTCTGTCTCTTCAACTCCTATTAAAACAAAAAGAAAAAAAAATACTGGAAACTTACAAGGCCCCCCAGTGAATTGTTAAGTGTCACAAGTGAGTAGAATTCCGATGTTCGATTCATTGGTAGGGGATATTGTTTGTGTTTTCCTTTTTTATTCTTTTATTATGATTAGTCATGCAAACACACACACGTCCGCACATTCCCTGCCAGTTCCTTGTCCACTGCCCTACATTCTCCCATCTGTTCCATGAATTTAGTAAGTGGGAGTAGGAAGCATAAAATTTTACGCCTTGACTTACTTTAACTACCAAAAGTCCCTGAGATGAGAGGAGTCCATGTATATACAAATGTAATATATACAAGTGCATATATAAACCCATGTGTAATCCCCATACAATTCTCGCTTGCATCCTTACAATATACGTAGAGGGACACAAAAGTCAAGTAACACATTTTTATCTCCCCTCCCGTAATTACTTGTAAGGTTTTCCTTCATAGTGTATGCAAAAGGAAAGAAGAAAGAGAGAGAAGAAAAGAAGGAAAAAGGAATTGAGAATGCGGAATAAAAGTCTTCATAATTTTTCATGCATTTCTATTCCTTTTCTCTCTCTCTCTCTCTCCCTCTCTTCTCGTCCCTCTTTTTGGGATGATCACACTCAAAGACTCCTTTGTTCATCTAAATTCTATGACTCACATAAGTCCCCAATGGTTATTGTCCATTCACATGACGATGTTGGAATCCTATACCAGTATTTCCTCCTACAACTACCCCCCATTACTAACATATGCTTGGAATATTACCAAGACTATTATGAGCTTGTCGGCGGCACGGGGGAAAGTATTAAGTTCATGAGGAGAGAGAAAAAAGATGAGAAAAAAATATATACACCATGCAAAGAGGACAGTAAAAGTACTGGAATGGGTAAACGGGAGGGTAAAAGTAAAAAAAAAGGGGGAAACAGAACAAGTTTAAGGGAGAAAGACTACAAAGGAAACTGGAGAGAGGAAGAAGGACAGGAGAAGTAAAGAAGAATGGCAATTTGATTTAAATACTCAGAGGCACTACAAAGAATTACGCTAACGTTCCTCTGTAATGGCTTAAATGACAAGTGTCTCTCCATTATCTATGGGGCAGAAAGTGAATTGAGAATGCATAACCATACACGGAGGGGAAGGAGGAGGAGGATCATGTTTAAGGGATGGGATTGAAAAAAAAAACTATTTCCCCAAAAATAACTCCATAGAGTGAGGGAACGAGAGTCTAAAAAAAGTCCTTAGGAATACTACGGGGGATGGCATATTAGATACTGACATTGAGGAGGAAAGAAGAATGGACGGACTGAGCACGAGGGAATGTGGGCCTTCCGTTGGAGAGAAGCCCTTGTTGTGATGTTGTTCTTCTTCTTCCCAGAAAGGACGGTGGGGAGTCGGGGACTGGAATCGTGGGAACAAAGGACCTGGCGGGGGAAGGGAAATGAGTGAGAGATAGAAGGAAGGAGAGAGACAAAGTCTAGGAAGGAAGAGACTAAATTCAAAAACAGTAAGCGCTACAGAGGCGAAAGGGAGCGATTAAAGATAAGAAAAAAGCTAGGAGCCTGACAACGGAGAACAAGAGGAGTAGGAACAAGACAGAGAAAGAAATCAAGAGAAAGAGAGAAGAATGAGAGCAAGCGAGAGATCGAAGGAAAAAGGAAGGACAGATACATGATAGAAAGTGAGAGAGACTAAAAAACAAAGACATGCCCAAGCAAGAGAGAAACCGAAAGAAGGACCGCACCGAGAGAAAACGAGGGAGAACAAAGAGAAAAAGAAAGCCAGATAGAGAGAGCGAAGAAAAGGAGAGAACATAACAGATCGAAGAGAGAGAGAGAGAGAGAGAGAGATGAAAAAAGTAAACGACAAATGCAACGGAGAAGGCGGGAGAGAGAAACGAAGAAGAGACAAAAGTATATGCAAGTGTACAAGAGAACGAAACAGTAATCCCAAGAGGGAGGAGAAACAGGGAGAAACACAAGAGAGAGAAACAGAGAAACAAAATAGCAAGATAAAACGAGACAGGGAAACAAAGTAGAAAGAGAAAGCGAGACAGAGAAACAAAATAGCAAGATAAAACCAAACAGAGAAACAAAATAGAAAGAGAAAACGAGACAGAGAAACAAAATATGAATATAAAACGAGAGCGAGAAAGATATAAAGATAAAACGAGAGAGAGATATAAAGATAAAACGAGAGAGAGATATGAAGATAAAACGACAGAGATACACTCGCAAATCAAGCGAGTAGAAAAAAAAGAGAAGGAAAAGAGGGAAAGGCAGATGCAAGTGAAATAGAGAGAAGGAAAGAGAAAACGCGAGAGGGTGAAGAAACAAAATTGAAAGTCGAAACGAGAGAGACAGGCGAGAAAGCAAGTTGATAACCAGAAACAGGGGTATACAAGAGAGAGAAGAAAATAAGAGAAGGCAAAATGCAAGAGAGAAAGCGAGAGAGAGAGAGGAAATAGGGGAAGGGTAAATCTAAGAAAGAAAGAGAGAGAAAACAAGAGCAGGGTAAATACAAACAAGGAAGATAATAAAAAGTGGAAGTCAGATGCAAGAGAGAAAAGTGCAGACGGAAAAGAGACGGAGAGAAAGGAAATTTGCATAATACCAACTTTTGTTTATATTATATGTGTTCAGCCCAGATTTAGTCATGCGAGTGTATATGTGTGTGTGCGTATGTATGCCTTATCTGTCAATCGTCTAACACTGTGAAATAACTTTAGAGGGAGAGAGAGAGAGCGAGAGAGAGAGAAGGAAAAGAGTGTGTGGCGGAAGCGTTGTGAAGAACAAAAGGAAAAGAACTGGGATGTGAGCAGAGGATCCGTTACACACTATGTCGAGCTTTTTGAACCGCCAAGAAATCTGACTCGTAAGCTTTAATTAAAGTCTATAGAAAGAGACGGAAAGAGGAAAGAGTCACCATAAATCAATTACGGTCACCATTAATCTTTTTCACTATGGGAGCGAAACAAAATACGCAACCTAAACAAAATATCAAATGCTTCAGTTCTTCCTTTTTAAGTGAAGGGGTTTCCCCTCGTATCATGGAGCTTCCATTCTTCTCCCTTTCCCTCTCACTCTCCATCCTATTGTCTTTTCCTTCCCTATCTCAAGTTTTTATAGTTCACACAATCAAATTATATATATATATATTTTTTTTAACTCCATTTCCCTTCCTTCCCTCAATACAAATAGAAATGACTTCTTTTGACATTTCTCTCCCCCACCTCCTCTTCCTCTTTCTTCACAAGTGGATGGACAAGGGAAAAGGTGGGGGGAAGTGACATGACTAATAAGTCGTAACTGAATACATGGGTGATTCCTTTTTTTTTTTGGGAAGGTGGTGAATGTTTCAACGTTGAACATTTGCTCCTTTTTCAGTTGTTAGAGGCAACAAGTCATTTTTTATAGCCATTAAAGGTCTCCATCTGGAGGGGATGGCCACTTTCCCAGGTTAAATCCACACATTAAGGGTTTGAAAAATGAAAGACATATCTTATTTCTATTCTTCCTTCCTCACTCTCTCTGTCTCTCTTTCTCTCTCTCACTTTCTCTCTCTTCCCGTAATTATCCTGACTTTTACCCCTGTGAGCATGGTAGACTACAGCAGGGGGGAGATGGAGATACCAAGGGGGAGCGTTATTAGCACCCGAAACCAACCCATGTGGATTACCGTGTTACATAGGAGGAAGCGTGTGCTGTACAAAAGGAAATATACCGGGTGATTTTATACTGGCCGGGAAGCCAAGATTGTAGGACATTAACCGTACTACGGAGGGATAATGGGAGGCATTGCCGGGCTACAAAATATGTACATACCTAAGTGGCGCTGTCAGGATAGCAAATTTCCCCACAATTCCTTCCCATCCTTCTCTTTAAAAGGGAATTGGAGGAAGAAAAAAAAACATCCGAAGGCCAAAAAGAGAAATTGGCTGCAATCAGATGAGAAGACTGTGGGAAAGAACTAAGCAAAAATATTGGTAACGAACGTGTGTGAGCCACAATCTTACTCTCCTTCATTCTCACATCCTTGCCGTTCTTTCTCTCTCTCGCTCTCTCTCTCGTTCTTTCTTTTCATTATTTCTCACATTTCTTTCCTTTTTATTTCATTTCTCACATTTCTTTCCTTTTTATTTCATTTCTCACATTTCTTCCTTTTTTATTTCATTTCTCACATTTCTTTCCTTTTTATTTCATTTCTCACATTTCTTTCCTTTTTATTTCATTTCTCACATTTCTTTCCTTTTTATTTCATTTCTCTCCTCTCTCCGAGTTTCTTTTCACTGTCTCATTAATTGTCTCTTTATCCCTTCCTTTCTCTCTCTTTAGACTTTACTTTTATTTCCATCGCTTTCATTCATGCTCCCCTTTAATTTTTTCTCTCTCTCAGGGATTTTCTCTTCTTCTTGCCACTTTTCTCTTTCTCATATCATTTCTACTTTTTCTGTCTATCCCGTTTGCTTTTTTCTTCTCTCAAATTTATTTCCTCTCCCTAACTCCTCTCTCTCTCTCTCACCTTTCTTTTTTTCTCTTTCTCATTCCTCTCTGTCCTGCCATTCGTTTTTCCCTCTCTCTCATTTCTCTCTTTCCTGCATTTCGTTTTTTCTCTCTCTCATTCTTCTCTTTCTTGCCTGTCATTTTTCTTCTCTCTCATTTCTCTCCTTCCCGCCTTTCGTTTTTTCTGTCTCTCTCATCTTTCTTTTTTTTCTCTCTCATTCCTCTCTTTCTTGCTTTTTTTTGCTCTCTCCCTTTTCTCTATTTCCCGCCTTTTTTACTTTCTCTCTTTCATTCCTCTTTCTTCACTTTCATTTCTCTGTGTATCACATTTGTTATCTCTCATATTTATTATCATTCACTCGTTCCTCCTATAATTCCTTCAATTTTGTTTTCCCATCCCGTCTCGTTCCCTCGCACTTTCTTTTCCCTATTCATTCGTATTTTCTCTCGTTTCATGATGCTCTTCTCCTTTCTGTCTTCCAGTAAATTGAAGGGTACAGCCGGGAGGAACACTTATTGTTCGATTACCAGTCCCAAAACCAGTGTAACGGTCTCCGATTAATATGTACCTCACATACCCAGCCCGGGTGATATAGAGGATATAGGGAAAAGAAAATTAAAAACAATTTACAAATCCTGTCAAGTTTTTCAAGTTGCCCGGGAAAGCTGTTGGAGCAATAGTGCCCCACTACTGACGTGATTTCCTTCTCCCCTCCCTTTCATATAATCTCGTGAGAATGCCTCCGAATCAGAGGATTGAAGGGGGAAGTTGGGAGTTACGGACAAGAAAATCATGTGTAAGAATCGTCCTAATTCTCCCTTTTTTTTGTGTTTTTATTTTGTTTCAAATACTTCCCATGGCCAAAGAAACGGGACCATACCGAGCTAAAAGTGTGGGTAGTGTGAGCAGGTGAAACTTTACCAAATAATTCCGTGTACACAGCTCAAAGGATTTACTCAAGCTCAGTCTAGCACGTCGACTAACACAAATATCTGTATAGTTGTATTACTCCCATCAAGTCTCCATTGTGTCTGTGCATATATATGGAAGTGTTTGTCAGAAGCGTAAAAGCGGGAACTCATAATATGAGCCTGAGAGAGAGAAAGGGAGAAAGTTGTACCAGCACAAGTTTTCCCCCTTTGCAATATTGCCAATTTCAGGAGGCTGTGCATGTTTATGAGTTTGTAAAGCCTGAAGGTGTTGCTTTTCCCGGAGTTACTCCCTTTTGTATATGAAAGTAATGACGCATGGTTATATGTATTAGCCGGAGGATTGCAATAATACCAATTTACTTTCACTGAAAACAGCAATAGTTTTACAGGCAGAGAAGGAGACAGACACACGCAAGGGAAAAATACAGTCACATACGCTCCTTTTCTCCTGTGCAAAAAGATGGTAAGATTTTGGAGACAAGGCGTCTCCAACATTGCTTTGGAACTTTAACTCTCTCTCTCTCTTGCTCTCTCTTTCTCTTTCTTTCTCCCTTTCACGCTCTTTCTGTCTCTCTCATTCTCGCTCTTGCTCTCTCTCATTCTCGCTCTTTCTCTCTCTCTCATTCTCGATCTTGCCCTCTCCTTCTCGCTCTGTCTCTCTCTCTCCCTCATTCTCTCTCTTGCTCTCTAATTCTCGCTCTTTCTCTCTCTCTCCCTCATTCTCTCTCTTGCTCTCTCCTTCTCTCTCTTGCTCTCTCCTTCTCGCTCTTTCTCTCTTTTGCTCTCTCTTTCTCATCTCCCTCTCTCTTCTTCTCGACCTTTCTCTCTCTCCTTCTCGCTCTTTCTCTCTCTTTCTCGCTCTTTCTCGCTCTTTCTCTCTCTCCTTCCCGGTCTTTCTCTCTCTCTTTTCCGCGGCCTTTTTTTCCTTCATCCTATCCTCCACAACAAGCAACAAATTATCCAGAAATCTACTGTACTTTTGGAACTTTGAAAGGCTTAGAAATAAGTAGGTAAACTGGGGTTTTTGGAAAAACCCGTGTCTCCCTACTTGGTTTTAGTTGTTGAAGCTCGGGCGCTGTAGTTGTAGGCGGGCGGAGGAGGGGAAGGAAAATGAAGGAGAGGAGAAAATTCTCGGAGAGGAACGGCTCTGAATGCGGATGTACAGTTGTCATCCTCCAACAAGCTTTTTGGGTTTCCTCTTTTGCAGATTACAACAACAAAATCATTCGACAAGTTTGGGTCCACAAGTGAGCGAGTCAAAATTCAAGTAACGTCATCCCTTTCCCAGAGCTCCCCATGTGCTTCGAACACTTTGACTTTAGTCATCCAAGTTCAAGATACACAATTATATAGTTTTCATACCACCGCCGTCACACTCTACAAAAACACCGCTGAGACCGTCCTCATTGTATCGTGGAACGGATCCTCCCATAGTATGGAGCATGTGGGACGGTATGAAATTCACGGAGGAAGGAGCAGAGGAGGACCAGAGGGAGAAAGAGAAAGGCACAGACGGAGAAAGTCAGATCAACAGAGACAAAGTCAGAGGGACACGGAGAATGTCTGGGAGAGAAACAGGCAAACAACGGAGGCTAATGTCAAAGAGGGGCTATAACTAGAGAGAAATTCAGAGACAAGGGTAGATAGAAAAAGACAGATAGAAAAAAAGCCAGAAAGAGAGCAAGTTAGAGAGAGAGAGAGAAAGTTGCAGAGAAAGTGAGAGTCAAAAGGATGAAGTCAGAGAGAGATGAAAGTGTCAGAGTTAGAGAGAAAGTCAAAGAGAAAAAAGCGTCAGAGATAGAGAAAAAGTCAAAGAGAGAAAGTCACAGAGAGAAAATCAGAGAAAGGGAAAGTCAAAGAGCAAAAATCAACGAGAGAAAATCAGCGAAAGAAAGAGTCCGGAAGAGAATCAGCGGTAGAGAGACAGCCAGAAGGAAAACGTCGGAAAGAGAGCAAGTTATACATAGAAAGTCGCAGAAAGAGAGTCAGAGGGAGGAAGTCGGAGAGAGATAACAATGTCAGAATTGGATAGAAAATCAGAGAGAGGGGAGAAATGAGAGAGAGAAAGCACAGAGAGTGTCTAGGGAATAAGTCATGACGAATTAAAAAACCAGAAAAAAAGAGAAAGTCAGGGGAGACAGCCCACGAGCTTGAGAGAAACTCAAAAATGAATAGTCACAGGGAGAAAGTCAGAGAGCTTAAGAGAAAGTCAGAAAAGGAAGCAAATCGGAAAGATATGAAGTCAGACAGAGAAAGAAAAATCCAGAGAGAAAGAGAAAATCGAAGAGAGACAAAGAAATGGGAGAGGAGAGAGAGAGAAAGTGGTACTTGCCAAGGCTTGCCTCACGGGACATCATACGATTACAGGACTACACATGATTATTATACAAAGATTTCTCCCGCTCCGCTCATATCCGAGGTACAAGCTTGTCAGCACTTATTAGTCTCGTACAGTAAACTAATCCTTGCTCTGGCATGTCACCCACATATTGATACACATAACATACAAGTGTACATGGATCCATGGATGTAAAGCTCTCATGACTTGATCGCTTTTGGGGCAAGTGCCGCTACTGCTGCCTCTCCCTCTTTTACGGTGAATGTTCCTGGAGTACAGGAGGAGAGGCGGAGGGATAAAGGAAGTGTAATGAGAGAGAAACAGCCTGCCCTGCATCCCTAATCCCTCTGCCAACGCAACTTTATCATTTATCTACACCATCCCCAACGGTGACCAATGCACAATCAGAGAGTCATGGACAAAAAACCTTTAAAAAAGAAAGCTAGGAAAGCAAGAGGAAAATGAGCGGGAGAAAGAAACGGGAGAGACAGAGAGAAACAAAAGAGAAAGAGAGAGACACAAGAGACGGAGTGATATACAAAGGTGGATAAATCCAATTATGAAACTTCCACGAGACAAGCTTTCTCCTACAGGTATACGTCGCAATATTTACTGTGGCAATTTCGCCAGTCTAAAGAAAGTTATTTCAAGTCTACCTTTTATTCCAAAAAAAAGAAGAATAAAGAAAGAGTAATAAAGGTCAGACGTCATGGGAATTTTGTGAAAAAATAAGGTAACGGACGTAATAATTTATTCAGTAGCCACTCTGCTCCAGCACATATACGGAGGTGCTATTTACCAAAGACGAAGCCCAAAGAAATATCCTCAGTGAAGGGGAAGGAGGAAGAGTCAAGAGATAGCTGGAGGTCCCGAGTATCGACGAGAGTACCCAAAGTAAAATAAAGAAAAAGAACTGGAGCAAATTTCTTTTTAGCGGTTTATTTGAAGTAGTAATACAATAGTAATTCCTCAGAGACAAAGGGAAGAAAAAGTTTGTACTGTAAAAAAAATCCTTGTGCCCTGACATGCTGACATCATGCTTCAAATTGAACTGAAGGGGGCAGTTAAATCCTAGACATTAGCTACCATTACAAAAAGTCTTTGGGGAAATTGAGCTGTAGAATAATGTTTCTCCTTTTTTTTTGTGGAATGACATTTTTGTTTAGTTACAATCATGGATACATACTGAAAGAGTCTGGGAGACAGAATGAGCGGAGGGAGTTTTGTCTAAGAGCTCGAGGACCATGTGAGTCCAATTGTATTTAATTTATGCCACACTTGGATTCAGATTGGGAGGAGAGGGAAATGTGTATTTATACAATTTTTGTACATGATTTCTCCACATTTCCGCACATGCATATGTAATATGTAATTTATGCATGACTAAATCAGGATTTATAGATTCTGGCCTCTTTGTACATGCTCCCCACTGGCACTATTGTGGAAGGATGTACGTGGAGGCAAATATGAGATACATATTTCATAAACCATTCAAATATTTGCACAATGATTAGGTATAAAACTCTAGGCTTTACACACTCGATTGCTCATCCTCTCTCTCTGTCTCTCTCTCTTTCACCTCATTCTTTCGCCTTCTTTCTCTCTGTCTCTCTCAGCATTAGAGCTCTTTCCCTACATATCACTCTCAATTTTATTCCATCTCTTCCCTTTCATTTCTCTTTTATCTCAGCTCTCTGTCCATGTCTTTTTTATTTTTCACATTGTGTCTCATATCACTTTCTTCCTGTATCTCGTTCTCTTTCTTTCTCTACCTTGCCCAATTTTTCTTCCTTTCTTTTTCACATTTTCTCTTTCTTTCTCTGTCGCTTTATTTTTACAATTTTCTCTTTCTTTCTCTGCCGCTTTATTTTTACAATTTTCTCTCACTTTTTCTCTTGCTTGCTCTGTCGCTTTCATTTTTTATTTCCCGATTTATCATGATTTTGCTGTCGCTTTAATGTTTATTTCTCCGATTTTATCACTTTTTCTCTTGCTAACTCTGTCGCTTTCGTTTCTAATTTTTCCGATTTTCTCTTACTTTCGCTGTTTCTCGCCAGATTTCTTGGGATTTGCCTTCGTTTTTGACTTTTTACATTGTGATTCTTTAATTTTTTGCTTCCATTCTCTTTCGTTTTGTATGCGGTGTTTATCCACTTTCTCTCTCTCTCTTACTTATTATTTTTTTGTCGCATTATTTCAATGTCGCTTTGTTTTTTATTATTTTTAATTCTTGTTTTCCATGTTCTCGTTTGTTTTCTCTTCCACTTTCCCTTTCGTTGTCTCTTCTGCTTCTTATTTAATTATTCACGTTGCATCTCACTTTGGCTTTTCTTGTTCGTTTATTTTCCCTGCGGCGTCTGTTTTATTATTCATATTTTCTCCCACTTTTGATTTCTCTCTCCCTTGCTTTCTTCGTCTCTTTCGTTTTTGATTTTCATCTTATCTTGTTTAAACTTCCTCATCAGAGGCTCTGTCCGTTATCGTTCTCTCTCTCTCTCTCTCTCTTGCGTCTCTTTCTTTCGATTCCTCTCCTTGATTTGAACTTCCCAAAATGTTTTCATCTGAATGCCTCTTTCTCTTTCCAAGTCTAAACCATGTTGTATCTCCTGTCGCCCAATTCCTCTCCCTCCTTTTCCCCCTCTGCTCCTTCTTCCTCTTGCCAACCCCCCGCTATCCCTGGTAAAGCAATGTGGATGTGGAGACTCCGTCGTTTTTTTTTCTTTCGTTACACTTTCATGGGTGGTGGGGTCTGAGCTGGGTATAAAAAAAATGGAGGGGATCCACATATACATATGTATACATATGAAGGCAATGCAGATAACCATGACACATGTTCTTTATGTTCGGAGTCACTCATCCATAACACACCGACTATTAACTCCGTTCCTCCAAACTGGGCAAAATTTATTTGCATGGATCCCGGGATGAAACCTATTACTACTTGTCTCCTCATAGTAGTACAGTATACATACGGAGAGTAGCTCTTTTTTTTTTTTGCTTTTTATCCCTTTTGTGGTAACATTCCTCTTCGTAACCCACCAAAGCTTTTATGTATAACATAATAATATCCGTGTGCACATGGGATAACAGAATAGAAACTTCTTTTTTTGGGGGGGGAATCCCAGGGAAAACAGTGGGGATTGGTTCAGGGAAAGTAGCTGTGGTCCAGAGGAATATATGGGATTTTATACGTACATGTATCTGTATATTAGATCCATATATATATAAATTCTCTCTGGTGACACAAGGACAAGAATTGAAGACTTTCTTTTATGTAATATCTCTTTTAGCTTTATGACGCCACCCCCCAAAAGATTAGCAAAGGGAAAAGTCTCCGGTTTTATACCCAAAAACGCTGCAGTGGTTCTTCTTCAATGTAAATTCTTCACTGATAATTCACATTTACCAGGTAGAGGGAAAAGTCAGTGGAAATGATATAGATAAAAATTAGAGACGATCTTCCATAAATATTATGCATCCATTTGAAGTGAGCATGGAGAGCTCACCACATGAGGTATTTTCACCATGCTTTTCCCTCTCAATCACAAAACTTCAATGTCTCCGCCTCCAATTGGAGCAAGAGCCATTTTATAGATTTTACTCCCGGGGCAAATCACAAGGAGGCATGCAATATGTGTCATCACAAAAAACACATGAGAGCTAATAAATAACATTTTTAACAGCAATTTTTGAAAATATTTCCAAAATATGACAAAATACGGGTATGATAATCCTAAATTGGACATTTTAATAACATTTTATGACGGAAATTGAGGAAAAAGACCCGTACAGGAGGCATTTTTAAAGTATATGCGGATGGTAATATTTTAAAAAAAGATAGTTTAGAATTTATTAGAATAAAAATGTCATATAGACAGACGAACCTTCGTGGGAATGGTAGAGGTAGATGATATTTTTCCAGCCATAGTAAGCTATGGTGTCAATCACGGCACGATGAAAGTCAGGCCTCATGCTCGTGGCAAAATCCATATATGATGAGACCATCTGGACAAAGAGAGTTAACCACATTTTAATTAAATTAACATCCTACATCATTGGAATCATGTCAGTCTGTCATGTGTCAAGGCCCATAGTATGTATGGGGATAGGCCAACCTTCCCATTTCAATTCTTGGGGTAACAGAAAAGCTTTTATAGCTCAATTCACACACACACATTTGCAATACTGTAGCTACGACCACCAGCCATCATTCTATGTATGTAGGTATATATGTCAATTATATACATAAATACGTTACAAAAAAGGGTTCCCATCTACAGTGGCAGGTCCACCGTACGCGACACTAGTTGCTACATCATTTTCGTAATGGAAATTCCATTAGTAGACTACTAAAATACCCCACCCACACTGTCATTTGTGGGGAAGAATGAAAAAGAGAAAGCATGGGAGAAAGTTACAAAAAAAAATTGGGACAAAAAAAAAATGTGTGACAGTTCCAACGTATAGTAATTATTATTTGCGTGCATAATCATCTCTACAGAGTTTGATTACTTCCTCACCGCACCTACTTTCTCCATGGCTTTTTGTTCCCAGAATTTTCACGAGAAACATTTCATTTGCCACGTTCACTATATATTTTTTTTTGTTTCTTTCCCGCAAAAAAAAAGGGAGTCATACGTGACATTTTGGCTTTGTCAAAATCCCTTGCATTACGTGAGGATTTTGAAGGGCGGAAGTAACGAAAAAGTTAGGGAGGAACTGAAATATTCACAAACAAAAAAAAAACTCTTTTCTACATAGTAATCGTGCTCTCTAAGCCAGGCTCAACTTTTTCGGAGAGGATTTCGTGAAACTTTTTCGTCACGGTATAAATATCTCTGTATCTTGGGTTTGCTACAATTTCCCAAGTACTGATTGCTCCAGTTTTTACCACAGACACAAAAAATCGAGGTGTACAAATTATAGAAGGAAATGAGGACATAATGACGTAGAAGATGAGGATGCGGGAAAAAAAGGTGGGAAACGAGTGTAAAAAGAGTAGGCTATCTCATGAAATATAAAAAGGGATAAACCCATCCTTTTTGGAAAAATTGTCATTCATTAATTCCCATACAGAGGGACTTTTTAACTTTCCTCAGGATCAAACGTCAGTACAAAGTACAAGTATCAAGTGAATAAATATGCAGAAAAACGAGTTGTCCATTAGAAAGCATCAGAAAAAGAATTACTGTAGCTTCACTTTCTCCTGTTATCTAATGGACTCAATCCCTTTTTTGGATCTCTATACACTCCTCATATCATTATAGCATACTATTTCTCTTCCCGCACAAAAATAAACTGAGCAACATTTTCACCTGAAATAGTATGTACGGGTAGTACTAGATAGTATTAGTATAAATTGTACAGACACATGTCAAAATCTCATAAATAACTATGAACATATACACTGACTTAACTTTTCGGCTCACATCTCCGTAAGGGCTAAGTGCGCGGGGAACAAAGTACATTATAAAGAAGCTTTGAGCGATGAAACAAAATCCGATAATAGACTCTAGATAATACTGGCTTTCCGATCCTTCAATGATTCATTTTCTCTCCCTCTCACCCTTCCCTCCATACGTTGTGGCTCCAGCTTCATCTGTATGTACCAGCCCACATAGAAAGCAAGGGAGGAAGAGAAAGAGAGGAAACTCAGAGGAAGAGAGAAACACTAATTGTGAGAGGGACAACCACAGAAAATGTAGAGTGAAAGCAAGAGAAAGGGCTTTAAAGTTTGGAAATAAAGAAGCGAGAGAATATAAGCGTCAGAATAGAGAGCGAGAGAGAGCCAGAGAACAAGAGAATGGTAACGAAAGCCAGAGAGAAAAATGGAGAGAACATGAGGGAGGGAAGTAAGAGAACATAATACACAAAAAAGGGTGAGAAAGAGATAAAAATACCGAAAAATACATCAAAAAACGGCGGATCGCATTGAGGATACGAAAGAGGAAGAGAGGGAAACGTCAAGAAAAAGAAAGAGAGAGAGAGCAGGAAATTTAGAGAACAGTGAAAGAGAAAGACCGAAAAATGTGGAGAAAAACGGAGGCAGACAGAAACAAGAAAAATGTAGATAAACAAAGAGAAACGAGTGAAGGCTGAAAAGAGAGAAATGTAAAGAAAAAAGGGAGAAAAGAGTAGGAGAGAGAAAATGTAGAAAAAAAGGGAGAATAGAGAAATATAGTGAAAATGTAGAGAAAAACGAAGAAAAGAGTAAGAGAGAGTCAAAGAGAGAAAAGAGTAAGACCGAAAATGTACAGAAAAGGGAGAAAACAGCACGTAAGAGAGAGAAATGTAGAGAAAAGGGAGCAAAGAGTAAAAGAGAGAAATATGCAAGAGAAAGGAAACAAAGATTAAAGAAAAAATATCAACGAAAAACAGTGGGCAAAGAATAATAGGAGATAGAAAAAAGTAGAAATTGACACAGGAAGAGAAAGTAAGCAGTAGAGACAGAGACCAGGAGAGACGCATGTATCCACAAAAAGGTAGAGAAAGCAAGGAAGAAAGAGAAAACAAGCGAGAGATGAAAGTAAACAAATAAACGAGCAAGAAAAAGGAAAACAGAGAATTTCACCGAAAGATAAATGGAGCTAGAGAAAAAGAGATGGCAACAGAAGGAGGAAGAACGAAGAATAAAGCAAGGAGAAAGTCCAAGAACAAAAGAGGAAGCAAAAGAGAGAGAGAGAGAAAGGGAGCGGGAAGAGAAATTATGGCTTCAATGTCTACACTTTTGTCCTTGCTCAACTGTCTGGAACTTGTTTAGCAGGAAAATATGCACACACACGGTCCAATCTATTGAAAAGGAGGAAAGAAAAGCACGTCGACGACCGTACAAAAAGACAGTGACTGAATGAGAGCAACTTATGACTATGTGTGCATGTTCATGCCTTAACAGTGTTATTATCCCTGTAGCAAAAGGATACATAAAGAGAAAGAGAGAGAGAGAGAGAGGGAGACCGAAGAAGAAGAAGACAATAACAAGGGAATATAATATCTCTTAGAACACTTGCATTGTTTAAACTATTTCCCCGTGTTCACTACGCCACACTAAATTTACAGCCTCACGTCGTCCTGAGGGGAGGCGGAGGGGGAGAGGAGGAAAGATTGAGGGGAAAGAGAAAACTAGAGTAGGGAAATCCCTTATATAGAAGGTAAACATTAGAGGAGCCAAATAAGGGTGAGTCAAAAGGAAGGGTGAACACAACACATACATTACATATATACTTATACATATGTATACACACATATACAAACACCCTGTTCCGCTCATCAGACCCTAAGCAGTGATAAGTGGTTGAGAGTTAATGGGATTAACTAGAATTATAGGGAAAAGAAATGAGAGAGCCCCCCACTATCTCTGTATATTATACTTGAAAGGGGAAATTGTTTCAACGCACTCTTAACATGTAGGCTACTCAAGTGAATTCCGAAATTGATGACTGTATAAGGAAACTGACTCAAGGTTTAACTTCAACAAATATACCTTCCTTTTTTGAATATGTACGTACCTATAATAACACCCAGTAATTTCCCTTCCCTCAACCCTTTATATCTATAAAGCCCTGGAAAGCGAGAGGGATCTTGTAACTTTAAATCTTGTAGGTATGTTAGATGGTCACAAATGCCATTCATTTGGCCATGTTATCACTCTGTAAAGTGAGAACAATTTGGGAGGGAGGAGACATGCATATGTGGACCATTTACAAGCCCATACAAGACAGGAGGGTGGGGATGCTCTTCTATTTCATGGACTCCCGTTCAACCAGCAGACAATAATAGAGTTTTGCGGCAGCCGTTCCATTTTTCTCCCCTTCTACTACAACACACATAAGTGGGCTAAAGCATCATAGAAAAGGGAGTTCTGGAGGCTTTTTGGGGGGAGTTGATATCCCCCCATCCAAAAAAAAAAAAGTTAGTCAAGTGTCATTGATAAACGATTCTACGGACGAGAAGGGAGAACATGCGTTTTTTTCAACGTGGGAGGAGAGGAGAGAAAAACGGCCTTTCTACAGGTCCTCCCACTACAATTCGGGGGGAATATGAGAGAGGTCAAAATTTTCAAGAGTTTGTAGTAGATAGAGAATAAATTATTATTTGAATATACGTTTTTTCACCTATCTATTGGACGCGCATTTACGCATTTATGTCTAAACCATTGCGTCGGACCAAACTTTTTTTTGGGGTGGGTGAAAGCATTTTTTGGGTGGTTTAATACCATTCTTTTATATGTGGGTTACGTCATGGAAAATACTGTCACTTCACGTCAAATGCACGTACATAAAGAGAATATTGTAGATGCTCACAATGGCAGATACTTCATAGATGGTGGATACAGAACAGGGCTAAAAGTGAGGGGGTGATGAAAAAAATTTGGGGGGGAAAATTGATTGTTTTGGGGTGGCTCCACATCACATTGGTGTAGCTAATGGCATAGTAGTCTAATGTTAAAGTAGTATGGATGTTCTCACCTTTTCGGGGAACCACGGGGTCAAAAATGGCATCTGGAAGGTGTTGGCGTAGGAGTGGAACGTGTCAAACGAGTCAGGACTCACAGCTCCCATCATGACGTGAACTCCTCTTGAAAAATGGTTGCAGACTGTAAAAAAAAAGGAAAGAAAAAGAAGACGGAAGTGAGTAAAAAATTGGTCCAATGAAGAGTCTCTCCCCGAGAGAGAGAGAGAGAAGATGAGGGAGAGACCAAGTGTTAAAAGGGAGGGCAATATCAATGCATATAAGTATATATGTATACAGACCTGAAAAAACACATATGTAGCAATCAATAATGATAATGGCGAAGTTTCATTACCCTCATAACTTATGTACCATTTTGGATTCATCAACGACAGTCCCGTGGGAAACTCATGAATATCTGTACTCAACTCCGTCGGAGTCTATCTTTGTCTCCTTCCCCAATGCTGGCCCTGTACAGGTGTATGTACATGGGCATGTATGTACGTATGAAGGGCAAGGTTCCCAAATGGTTTAAGTCCAAATTTGTCAAAATGGATACTTTGCCATAAAATTAATGCCGTGTTCACGAGAGCTTTCTCATGGAGGTATTTGGGAGGTCGCAATTTGGAGGAAATATATTAAAGATTTCCCAAAATTTATTTTCTCCATTAGAATATATTGTAAAGAAAATGCGTTCTCTCCTCTCCTGAAAACTTTCCCAAATTAGACTTAAACCGTTTTGGAACTATACCTTTCGTATGAAGGTGGATATATGGATACTCGCCTACATGTTTTTCCAAATTACTCTCCCTCTTTTCAATTCTTTTATTTTCTCTACGTGTTTTTAACCATGTTTTTTCCCCCTCCATCTCTCTCCCTCCTAAATAAATGGTGCGGACAACCAGTTGTTCAATTGGGGAGGAAATACTCGTGGGGACAGAGACAAAGACAGAGCAGAGAGATTTAGGGAGAGAGACACAGTGGGGGAAGGGAAGAAAGAGTGAGGCACAAGAAGTGAGAGAGGAGGAATGAGACAGAAAGAGAGACCAGCAATAGACAGAACGAGGGACCAATTAATAGCCAGAATAGAGAGAGATGGAGAGAACGAGAGAGAAGAGACAAATTGTGACACAGAACGGGATAGGGATAAAGAGAGGGATAGTGAGAGAAGGAGGGACAAATAGAGAGAAAGAGAAAGAAATATATAGAAAGAGAGGCACAGAGAGGAATAGAGAGAAAATATATAATGAAAGACCCAAAAAACGAGAGTAAGAGAGAGAGAAAGAGAAAAACAGAACGAAAAAGAGAGAAGCAGAAAGAAAATGAGAGAAAGACAGAAGACGAGAGAAAAATAAAAACAGAACGAAAAAGAGAGAAGCAGAAAGAAAATGAGAGAAAAATAAAAACAGAACGAAAAAGAGAGAAGCAGAAAGAAAATGAGAGAAAGACAGAAAACGAGAGAAAAATATAAGGAGAAAGAGAGAAAAATAAATAGAAAGAAAGAGAGGAAAATATAAATGGAGAGAGAAAGGGAGAAAAAGCGAAAGAAAAAAGAGAAAAGGGAAATAAAGAGAGAGATATCAATAGAGAGAAAGGGAGAAAAAGCGAAAGAAAAAATGAGAAAGAAAGAGAGAGAGAGAGAGAGAGAGAGAGAAAGAGAGAGGAAAAGAGAGAGAAAAACCAAGAAAAAGAGAGAAAAAACCAAGAAAAAGAGAGAAAGAGAGGGAGAGTAGAAGAGGAGAAGAACTGCGGGCATCATCATTAAGATAAAGCACGAGAGGATCCGTCAACATCCTTCTTTACACTCGCCTCCTGCTATTACTCGACATGTCAGTGTTGAGCTTCCTTCATTCCTTATTTCCTCGCTCTCTCTGCCTCTCTTCTCTCTTTCCATCTCTCACACTCTCTCTCTCTTTCTGTCTCCCACTCCTCTTTAACTTGAGGAACCGCATCAATGTGTACAAACAAATGGAGACAAACTTTTCGACAATTAGCACTTCCCACTCCTCAAGAGCTCTAGTAGAACGACATGGCAAGATAATATATATAGAGAGAGCTAAAGAGAAGGAGAGAGAGAAAGACAAGGTTGCGAATGCAGAAGTTAGTCACTTCACCATAAACTTCCGTCATATATGTTAACCCTATCCCCGTAAATCCTCCACGTCCGCTTCCCCATCTTCAAGTGCCTCACATATGAGGCATATGTATCCTTTCCCTATATACCTAGACATGGAAGGATTTGAGTAATACACCTAAAAACGTTCTTTAAAGTGAAAAACTGCTCATGTCCCCATCCTCTCCCTCTATACAGGGATAAACGGTCCAAATTCTCCTTAGTAGCTTCCAAGAGAGCCCCAAAAAAGGGAAAGAGAGTGAGACAAAAGATAGGAGGAGACAACTTGAGTAGATTTTGAAGGGCCTGGTATGACCACCTTGAAGGTGTGACATCAGGAGATCAGGACTTGTGAAGCATCTCTTCATGTGACTGTAAAACATGTCATCAAAAATTGTGAAGTATTTGTGAGCAATTCTCTCCTCGCTTTTCCCTCTTCTTTTGTTTTGCTAAAAGGTTTCCCTTCCAAAACAAAACTCTTATTCCTGTCGTCATTTCCACGTATCTTTAGTCTAGTAGTAGTATTATTTTTAACATGCCACTATAGTAAAAACTCTCGTGAATCCTTTGCAATTTCTCTCCTTTTTACTACACCACCCCCTCCCAGTGTCAACGAGTTCAAAGGAATTCTCCAGTCATCATTAAAGTAAGGCATACAACGGGAAGTAACTGTTGTAGCATTGACCGTAGTAAAAGTCCTTGTCTTGTTACTGCCAAAATGACATTTACATGTACCTTCTGTACCATGGCTTCCTTTTTCCCTCTCTCTCTCCCTCTCACTTTCTCTCTATTACTTACAGTAGGAAAAGTAGCAAGTAGTTTCTCTCGTCGAATAAATTTTTACTTTGGTCGTAACTGTCTTCCCGCATTCTATGTACCCAAAAATGAAACACTCACTCAAGTGTAAGATGTTTTTTTTCTCTCTCTCTCTCTCCTTCTCTTCCCTCACAGACTTTCTCTTTCTCTCGTCTGTGGAGAGGCCCGAGGGGTGTAGGAGGGACCTGACTTGCTTTAAAACTCAGAGCTCAACTTCAACACCATTTAACACTCCTATCTTCTTAATTTATGTTACAACAGAATGTCGTCTCGGGTATGGTAGTACATCTCCTCAATCTCTCTCTCTCTCCCCTTACTTTGGCTCTCTTTGCGTCTCTCGTAAAATTGAATGAAAGATTTACTTTTTTTTTCCTTCCAGTTCTTCCTGATATATAGTAATGTGTATATTTAGGGAGGGGGAAACACCACTCATGAAGGATGTAATCGGCTGCTCAATGAGATGCATGAAATGGAGGACAACATGGTAAAATTGCCGTAAAAAAAATCATAAAGAAACGGAGATATTTACATTTAAACTGATATTTTACAGGCTTTTATATACTAAGTCATTATGGAGGAAATTTATTATTAGGAGGGTGGGATATGTACTATGCAGAAGGCAAGAAGGAAGAGGAGAGATTCATGGAATTTTGGAATTATTTCTGGGGGAAAAGGTAGTTTTACACCTCCCGCAATCATTTTTAATGGCGATTAGGATGGATTTTTAAGGTGTTTAAAATGGAAGGGATACAATGATTTCTTTTTTAATTTTACAGGGATATCCCCGGCTAATTTGGGTCCCTTGGAGTAAAGAATTTTTCCATTAATATGTCTCTATCAGAAAAAGCTCCATTTAAATTGAAAATGCCATGGAAGAAATAGGAACATGAGCAAGGGACTTGCTCTGCATGCAGAAAATTAAGGGAAAATAAGATTGAAATGTGAGAGAGAGAGGACGAAATCAGGGACGTGATGTCTTAAATTCCATTAATTTTTCACATTCCTCTCTCTCTCCCTTAGGAAAATTTCCTATAGCTTCATCTCCGTTAGCTGAGCTTCCTACTAGCAAGGAGGATGGAATGGGATATGTTTTTGGTCAGCACAAAAAACAAAACTCCAAATAAAGATCCGATCAATTTCTTAGAGTAAATTGGACGGCATGGTTTGTACAGCCAGGGCTCGGAAGCATTTAATTTTCCCCAAGTGTGCTGGCCAAGTACGAGGGACGGATATTGTACAAGGAGGGAAGTACAGCCGGAGAATTTCCCCCATCAAGCTTTGACCCAAATCTATTGACTTAATTGGCAAAATCTAATCACGTTCAGTGAATATTTTTGGAACGAGACTACGTTTTCCTGGGGAGGGTGAAGGAGGAATGTGGCATGAAGCGGAACTAATAGAAAGTGTTCTTACATCCTCAATCGTATATGGAAGCCAAGGATAAAATCTCCAGTAGAAAATGTTTCCGCACCCTTTTTTTTATAATACAAAAAAAAACTCAGGTCAAGTAACTGCATCTACTCTGGCCTTTTAGTCATGTTTTTCCTTCCTAATGGTTTCTTGCTGTATCTCTGACACTGTCGCTCTTTGTCTCTGTTACTCTCTCTTGCTTTCTCCTTTGCTCTCTCTTGTTTTCTTTTTTGCTCTCTCTTACTCCGTTTCTCGCTCTCTCTGTTGTCTCTCTTGCTCTCTTTGTTGTCTCTCTTTCTCTTGGCCTCCTTTCTTTCTTTCTCTATTCCGTATCATTCTTTGTTCTCCGGTTTTTTCTCTTGCTCTCTCTCTGTTCGTACTTTAATTCTGGCTCTCTCTTGCTCTCATTGTTCTCTCCTTCTCTCTCTGTTTTCTCATGCTCCCGCTGTTCTCTCTTTCTCTCTGTTGTTTCCTTCTTTCTCTCTGTTGTTTTTTTTAGTTCTCTCAATTGTCTCTTTCTCTCTGTTGTTTCTTTCTCTCTCTGTTATCTCTTTCTCTCTCTATGTTATCTCTCTCCCTCTCTATGTTGTTACTTTCTCTCTTTTCATTTCTGTTTTCTCAAAGTCTTTTTCTCTCTGTCTGCCTCTCACTCTCTCTCGCTCTGTCTATTTTTCTGTGTCTCTGTTGCTGTCTCTGTCTCGTTCTCTGTCTCTGTGCAATGAGGGTGAAAGTGCTACTTTGGGCGGAAGTGTGAGCGTCGTAAGGAGCTAGAAATTATTTACGTTGCTATGGTGTATATGAGATAGGGGAGGAAATTTATTGCTCAGGTTTATTACACTCCATGTTTCACAGTAAAATACTTCGCAGTTAATAGTTCAGTTGTGTGTCATGTACATTCTTCATGGTCTTTCCCCTCTTATCTAGGAGGATCAAAGGGCTTCATGTTAAATGCTTGGAGGTAGAATTCACTTCAGGTCCTCTTGGCAACCTCCTAACAGGGGAATGATACACAGGAAGGAATTTTAGGGTGGGAAAATCAAAATTCAACGAGAGCAATATTTAAAAGAGAGAGGGCGAGAGAGAGAGAGAGAGGAAAAATTGGGGTTTCCCTTAAATGTCCTGGCACTGCCAATGAATACAAGGGAAACTTGTTGGCTCCACTCTCACATTATCTATAACCTGATGTTCCCTTTCATCTCCCTTTCAACATGCGAACACGTCACCTCCCTAATCAGATATGGTACACATGACAAACTCTTCCCCCATTGGAACAAATACCATCATTTGCCTGGTTGGAGTAATCATTTTCTATTGTGTGAGCTCAATATCAGTTTCCACCTCACCGACGCCGTCACCTATACATGTGTTCCTTGTCACCATTTGGCTTCAGGTGACAATTTGATTTTGACACTTTTTAGGAACAAATTATTGCTCAGCCTCCCATACAAGGTCAGACTGGAAATGGGGGGAAATTCAATTAATGACGATTAGCGCCTTCTGAATGAAAAATTGTCCATCAACCCTTCAAAAAAAATGTAATTACAAGCAGTTTTAAAAGGAAGTCCACAATTTACTATTAATTTTCAGTAAACGAGATTGGGTCACTATGATAAAATTATCTTTCTCTCAAAGCTCCTACCACTCCCATGGTGTATGGTCGGAGTTCCCTGGGAAGGGGTACAGTTTGAAAATATACACAAAGCCTATAGGGAAAGCAGGGAATGTCCTCTTATATCGATTTTTTAAACACAAAATGGAAATTTCTTATTATTAGTTAGGCATTCTCTTCCTGAAAATTAAATAATAATATTATTCTAGCTTCCTTGAGCTTTATCTTGAGCCAAGCTGGGGAAGTTGAGCGAGTGCCTGTAGCATGTTGTTTCGCTCATGAGTGAAGATCTAATTGTATAGCCTGTGCATAGAAGGTGAGCTTTACTCCTTTGTAAGGCTATAGAGACTATGGGGAAGTGTGTCCTTGTATTCCTATGATGGATCATCATGGAAAGAGAGTCATTTCATTTATCCCCACGCATATATGTATGTACAATGTATGTATGTCATGTGTATTTTCTCTCTCTCTCTTTTCCCCAAACAACTGTCGATGTGTATATAAGTGAGAGAGAATGAGAGGGAGAGACAGCGGAAAGAAAGAGCAAAAAACAAGGAATAAGAGGAGAAAAGAAAGAGACAGAGAGGCAAAGAGAAAGACAGGGAGGGAACGGAGAAATGCAGAGAAAAGGCGAGACAGAAGAGAACAAGCAAGAAAGGTAGAGACAAAGGGAAGGGAGAAGAGAAAGTCGAAGAAAATCGCGAGATAAGAAAAAGGAGAGCGAAGAGAAAGAGAAGTAATAGAGAGAAGCGAAAGAGAGGACAAAGAGAGATGCAAAAAAAAGGAAACAGAGAGAAAAGAGAGGAAATAGACACAGAGGAGAAGGAGAGGACAGAGAGAGAAAAAACGAAATAGAGAGAGAAAAGCGAAAGAGAGGGAACAGAGGGAGAAAAGGACGAAATAGAGATAAAAGCGAAACAGAGGGAACAGAGAGAGAAAGGCGAAACAGAGGGAACAGAGAGAGAAAAGCAAAACAGAGGGAACAGAGAGAGAGAAAAAGACGAAATAAAGAGAGAGAGGAAACAAGGAGAAAAAAAGATGAAATAGAGAGAGAATAGAAAGAGATGGAGAAGTCCAAAGAAAAATAGATGGAGAAAATGGAAGAAAAAGAAAAGAAAAGAGAAAGAGAGACAAGGAGAGGAAAGAGAGGAAGAGAATCACATAGGAAGAGAAAAACAGAGAGAATTGAAATAGAAAGGGAAAGCCAGAAATAAAGTGGTAGAGCAAGAGAGACAAAAGGAGAGAGATGAACGAGAGAAAAGAAGGAGAAAGAGTGGGACAGAAAGGAAAAGTAGAGAGAAATGAGAAATAGAGAACGTTGAAAAGCATAGCAATGTGACAATGGCCCTTGAAAAACCTTTTTTCCAGCCCGGAGCAAAACGTCTGGAGAGTAACTGACGAATTCTGCGTGGATATAATATGTATAGAGTATATACTACACCCAAAATAAAAACCGCCGACTGACAATTTGGAGGTCTGCAGTGATGTGCGTTCTCCTTGTTTTTTTGCTCTTCGCGCTTTTATCTGTTGTAGATGCAACTTTCATGGCATATAAATACGTTCCCTTCCACATCCGTATTTTCTCCCTTTTTCTTTTGTACTCCTTGTTTAACGGAGAAGGGAATTGTTTCACACAGTACTTGTTTTTTTTCTATCTCTCATGTGATACCCCCTAAATCAATATGCATACACATGTAAAAGGGACGATGGTTTGCTCCTTATTTTTTTGCCACATGAACCATGAATATGGTATAACGGGAGCGTGACGCAATGTTATGAGTTTTCCCACTACTGGCCTCTACACATGGTAGTGGGTGGTTTGTGTGGCAGACGAAGAAACAAAATGAAAAGGGAGGGGAAAAAACGAGGCACAATGTCTACTTAAAAAATGCGTGCACATTCCACTATCTGGGATATTGCACAAGGTTGTGAGCTTTTTTTTTTATTGTTTTTTTCCCGTCCTCTTGTCCATGTCACCGTTCAGGACATGTATAGATAAAGGAACGTAAAAAAGAAGAAAAAAGAAAGCACTTTTCTTTCCAGAACCCTTTGACTCCATGGCTCCTCCTCCTCCTCTAAATGCACTTAACATTTCCATTTTGCACTAACGATAAGCGTTTCTCTGGCCCACTTTCTCCCCTTTTCATTAGCCACGTTCATATTGGTGGGAGATTTTTTCCCCCTTATTATGGTATGCCTATATTGTATACCCAATAATTGGTTGAGTCTGGTGCAATTTTGCAATTACGGCCTTGATAAAAACCAGGCCTTCTTTGCTAATAGGAAATTCTAATATGTACATATTTATGCACCAAAATGAATTTAATTTTCCTTTCCATACTTTCCTCTAATTACCATTCTCGATTTCTCCCAATTTCTCCTCTAATAGCAAGATTCACCTTGCCATTAGTATACAATGGGGATGAAATTGTGACACCGATGAGGCGGAGAGTGGAATAGAAATTATGGAGAAAGTTGGAAAGTCAAGAGAAAGGAAGGAAGGTCATCCCAAGAGAAAAAAATGGAGGCAATTTTTACCACACTTTTCCTTTTTTTCCGCAGGGATACATTTTTATTACAGGTACATTATTTCAGAGTATTGAACTCCCTCCATTTTTTCCCTTCAATTGGGTGTATTTTGTCGGGAAAAGAGACATATAGCACAACATGGTACTATTGCTTTCCCCGTATTTTGGTGCAATTCCCATCCTTACTTCACTTCAAATGGAGTACGGGTAAAATTTATTCCCTCACCCCCTCCCCACCATCTTACTCAATACATACATTTCCAAAGTACAGAGACTGCATTCCAAAATACAATGCTCAATACGGTAGTCAGTACATGATTATCTAGCAAAAGAAGAGAAAGCAGGTATTGGGAAGCACTCGGGGTCTTGTAGTAAGTTTTATGATTATGAGAGAAAGTAAACAAGAAATGCGGGGGCTGAGGAGGATAAAATCCAACGGGGCACTCACAACCAAAAGGTTGACCCGAAGGTGCTGTGGAGTCTAGTGTGGACCGATCCATGTATATTGTATGCGTCTAAAAGTGTACCATGTACATTCGTCACTTAATGCTTTGGCTCTTTGTCGGATGGTGGAAAGGATTTTTTTTTGAAAGAACAATGTTTTTCTCAGGACTGGGGCAGCCTATGATTTCCGTGGAGTGAACTGCAGTTTTTTGTAGTAAAAGATGGAAAGAAAGAAAAAATTGGGCTGAATGTACCGGTATAAGGTAGAGAGAGGTACAAAGAAAGAGAACTAGAAAGAGAGAAAGGCATAAACATGAGAGGAAGGCGGAGGAGAAACGAGAGAAAGATGAGAAAATGAGAGCAAGGCACAGAGAGAAAATGAGAGAAAGGCACAGAGAGAAAATGAGAGAAAGGCACAGAGAGAAAATGAGAGAGAGAACGGATGGGAGAAAGGCACATAGAGAAAATGAGAAGGAGAACAGATGAGAGAAAGGCACAGAGAGAAAATGAGAGAAAGGCACAGAGAGAAAATGAGAGAAAGGCACAGAGAGAAAATGAGAGAAAGGCACAGAGAGAAAATGAGAGACAGAATAGATGAGAGAAAGGCACAGAGCGAAAATATGAGAGAGAGAACAGATGAGAGAAAGGCACAGAGCGAAAATATGAGAGAAAGCCACAGAGGAAAAATATGAGCGAAAGCCACGGAGGGAAATGATGATAGAAGGCACAGAGAGAAAATGAGAGACAGGAAGAGAAAATAAGAGAAATTCAGAGAGAAAGCCAGAGAAAGTCAGTAAGAAAAATTGAGAAATCGTCGTAAAAAATGATAGAAAGGCAGAATGAAAGTCAGCGAAATTCAGAGTGAGAAAATGGGAAAAAGGCAGAGAAGAAAAGCAAGGGAGATATAACGAGAGGAAGGCAGAGCAAAGCGGGAGAAAGTCAGAGAGAAAATGAGAACAAATTAGAGAGAAAGACAAAAAAAGAAAGACAGAGGCAGACAATCAGAGAAAGGCAGAGAGAAAGATAAAAAAGAAAGACAGAGACAGACAATCAGAGAAAGGCAGAGAGAAAGTGAGAGTAATGGAGAGAGAAAAAGCCAGAGATAGAAATTGAGAGAAAGGCAGAGAGAAAATTAAAGAGAGGCAGAGAGATAAAGTGAGAGAAAAGCTTTGAAAGAAAGTGAGAGGGGAAGTGGGGTCAGCAAAAAAAAGTGGGTGAAATTCCGTAATACTCACTTTGCTACGTGCCATACGTGAAGCTTTGCCCAAGTTTTGTTAAGGAAGCCTTGTGCATGACGTGTCATGAGAGGTAGAGTGAGAGAGAGAGAAGACTGCATTGCAATCCAGATTTTCTCCAACTACATATTTTTTTCTTTCCATTTCTCCCCATTTTTTTGTCTACACCCAAGAATCTTTGACTTCTATGTCCCTCCTTTTCCACAGCTCCACAAGTGATTTCTTATATATAGGTTGGTCGTGAGAAAAAAACATGCCGAGGGTTACAAGGTACGTCTAGAGAGCACACTTTCTGGCCAAAGAAAATGTTTGGAGGGAAAGACCAAAGTTTTTTTTGTCTTAAGTGCAAAACGAATATTTTCCTACATAGTTTTTGCTGAGTAGATGGAACGAAAGTTCCTTTTTTTTTGGAGGGGAGAATGCAGTGAGAGATTTTTTCCGGCAGTAAGTAGAATAAAAAAAAGCTAGTTATAAGAAGGAAAGGAAGTTACATGTGATTTAGCAGAAGAATACATTTGTTGACAAAGTTGCAACCTGTAGGGGATGTGGGGCACTTTCACACTTTCTCTCTCTCTCCCTCACTTGTGAAAGTCCCACTACTGGTGAAAGGAGAGGATGAGGGGGAGGTTGAGAAAGGGAGAGAAAGGACCGTGGGAAAGTTCTCACGTCTTTCCCAACTCACTTTTATACTTGTTTACTTCTTGTTTTAACTTAAACATAAAGAGATAAATGGCCAAAGAAAACAAATATTAGATGATGCTCTCGCCATTCAACATGAAATAATGGGCTTCGGATCCATCCCCTCTACACAAAAAGGCAACAACTCCCCAGGCCCCAGTGTAGTGCCCAGAGGTGGGGGAAGGAATAAGGCAATGGCATGGGGACACAAATACATACATAAAGCCACTGAAAGTCTGAGAAAATAAAAGAGGAGCAAATAATAAGAAAACATATCAGAAGGGGATGCAACATGCAACCACAGAAAATGCGGGGAAGGAAAAATCTGAAAAAGCCAAGAAACCCAGATAGACAAAACGGAAGATAATGCAGAGAGTACACGGAATAACACAGATAGAGGGAGAAGAACAAAACTGAGGAAGAACAAAAATTAAAGGAAAATAGAATCAACGAAAGGAAAAGAAAAATAAGTGAGAGGAAGTCAGAGAAAGAAAAGTATGAGGAAGAATGAGATAAAAAAGGAAAGGAAAATAAGTAGAAAAGAGTAAAAAGAAAAGGAAATTAAGTAGAAATGACGTAAAAGAAAAGGAAAATAAGTAGAATTGAGATAAAAAAAGGAAAATAAGTAGAAGAGAGAAAAAAGAAAAAGAAGGTAAGTACAAGAGAGAAACAAGAAACAGAAAATAAGTAGAAAAGAGAAAAAAGAAAAGGAAATTAAGTAGAATAGAGAAAAAAGAAAAAGAAAATAAGTAGAAAAGAGAAAAAAGAAAAGGAAATCAAGTAGAATAGAGAAAAAAGAAAAAGAAAATAAGTAGAAAAGAGAAAAAAGAAAAGGAAATCAAGTAGAATAGAGAAAAAAGAAAAAGAAAATAAGTAGAAAAGAGAAAAAAGAAACGAAAAATAAGTAGAAAAGAGAAAAAGAAAAGGAAATTAAATAGAACAGAGAAAAGACGGAAAATGAGAGGGAGAGAGCGAGAAAAAGGAGAGGAATAGTGGAAAATGGGAAAAAGGGATGCGAGAGAGAGTAACTGACAAAAGTGAGAGAAGTAGACAGCTAAAGAAAGAAACAAGACAAAGAAAGAATAGGAAGAGAGAAACATGACAAAGAAAGAATAGGAAGAGAGAAACAATCGAGAGAAAGACAATACATTAAAAGACAGGAAAGGACCAAAGAAATAAAGGAAGCAAAAATGAAATCACCACAAGAAAATTGAGAGAGCAGAACAAAAAATTGGAGAAAGGTACAACCAGAAGAGAGACATGAAGGGAAAGACAAGAAAATGGGGAAGAATGTGAGAATGAAAAGATAGAAATATGGAGAGAGAGAGAGAAATAAGTGATGAGAAAGAGATTGAGAGAGATGGCAGATAGGGAGTGTTTCATTAGAAAAGTACATTTTTGCTACTACATTTTACCGCCTGGGGGAAGCTGCCTCCTCCATATCGGAGGAGTTGAAGGGAGGGATAGAGAACGAGAGAGAGAGAGAGAAAAAAAAAGTTGAGATATTTTCCCTATAGCCTCCGCAGCGCAAAGGGAAAGGACGGAAGAGATCTCGTTCTGACGTTGAGTAATGACTGAGATGACGACTTAGCAATAGAAAAAGAAAACGACAGTCCACTGCTACTACAACTACTCCCATCACCATCATCTCGTCCCTCAGCATCACAAAAGGATGGCCAAGAGGAAGGATTTTTTTTTGTAGAAATTCTGGGACTTGAGGGTGTCCTGAGGGGATTTCTTCATCGTCTGCCACCCCATTTCTTTTCCTTTCTCTCTCTCTCTCCTTTTATTTCAAACTCAAGAAATTCAATAAGTGCGGCGAAAGATCCTCCCGTCTTTTCATTTCCAAACCAGTGGAAAGTCCTGAGAAAGCATGACTCCTTACTTACGTTACAGCATGGAAAAGCCAATTTTCGGCAAACTCACTCATCTTTGAATCTTTTATCAGCTTTCTTGTAGACGCCTGGAGATTCACTCAAGCCTGTCCTTTCATATGTACACAGTAGTATCTAATCTAACGTAAGTGCATAAAGTAACGTACATTTTACTCTTCTCAATCTCAATCCCCCACACACCGGGTATTTCTTCTTTTTTTTTTATTTCAAATTCTTTTCTTCAAGTAGAATGGCAGAAATCTCCGACATTTTGATTTCTTTCTTTTTTTATAGATATTTTTTTATAACAATGGAGAAAAAAAATTCCATCCTCCTTTCCGGACATGCATATACTAGAGGCATGGGCAAGGGACGGCAGCGAGGGGATTTGTTGGTAAACTATCCATTAAAGATACCTGCGGGCTTGAGGGTTTGAAAGACAACCGAGGAGAAAAGACCAACCCCAAGAGTATTTCCTCCACACTGTCCCACATGCTCATCTTGATGGATGGAAACACTCAGTTGCTTTCCATTTGTTGATTGGTTTGGCCAAACATGTATGCATTATCTTCCCATTATTTACCAGTTATTGATTGTTTGTCCTCAAGACCAGAGAAGAAAGAGAGAGCGAGAGAGAGTGGGTGAAAGACAAAGACGGTGAGGTGCAAAGAGGGAGATTGAGGAAACGACATGGCAAGATAAGAGGTCAGAGGTGAAGAAAATAAAGCGAAATAGATGGTTAGAAATAGAGGAGCACCAGAGAAAGATGGAGAGGAAAGGAAAGCCAGAGAGAGATTTAGGTGACCAGAACGAATTGGGAGAAAAAAAATTAATAGAGGAAGTAAAAGAAAGAGAAATTGGTAAAGACCAGAACCAGGAATGGAGAGAGAGAAAGGCAAATAGAGAGGCAGAGAGAAGGAGTTCGAAATAGAGGGAAAAAGGAGCGAAACAGACAAAAGAAGGGAGAGAGAGAAGCATAAAAAATTGACAGTTTAGATACAAAGAATTAGTATACAAAGAAATAAAGTGAAATAAATGGGAAAAGAGAGAGAGAGAGATGGAAGGGAGAGAAAAGGAGAAAGCAGTAATTGGAGAGAGACCGATAGAAGAAAAGAGAGAGATAAGATCAGAGGGAGAAAACAACGGGAGAAAGTGAAAGGGAAATAGAGAGGAAAATGAAAGGGATATAAAGAGAAAAAGTGAAAGAGGTATAAAGAGACAAAGTGAAAGGGAAATAAAGACAAATGTGAAAGAACAATAAAGAGCAAATATTTAAGAGAAAAAGTGAAAGAGAAACAAATAGAAAAAGCGAAAGATAAATAAAAAGAAAAATGGAAGGATCTCAAAAGGGAAGGAGAAGTAAAGAGATAAAGTGGAAGAGAAATAAAGAAAAAAGTGAAAGAAAAATAAAGAGAACAAAATGAAAGAGAAAAAGTGAAAGAAAAATAAACAGAACAAAATTAAAGAGAAAAAGTGAAAGAGAACAAAATGAAAGAGAAAAAGTGAAAGGGAACAAAATGAAAGAGAAAAAGTGAAAGGGAACAAAATGAAAGAGAAAAAGTGAAAGGGAACAAAGTGAAAGCGAAAACGTGAAAGCGAACAAAATCAATGAGAAAAAGTGAAAGGGAACAAAATCAATGAGAAAAAGTGAAAGGGAACAAAATCAAAGAGAAAAAGTGAAAGGGAACAAAATCAAAGAGAAAAAGTGAAAGGGAACAAAATCAAAGAGAAAAAGTGAACTAGAAGCAGAGGGAAACGTGAAGGAGAAACGAAGGCAAAGAAAATGTTTGGAAAACGTTTCCGGGAATAGAAAAAGCGAGAAAGAAATGGAGATGTATTTATAGAGAGACGGAGTGAGCAATAGAGGAAGAGAAATAATGATAAATGGAGGAATAAAAAGAAACATTGGAAATAGCAAGAGAGAGACAGAGGGAGAGAGAAGGGGAAGAGAAAAGAGGCAGGGGAGATCTAATGTAGATGATAAAAGAATTAGCTTGAAAGACACGTAATAGACGAAAAATTTGCCATGAGCCTTGTTCTATCACAAATGCAATAGGTACATAGGTACACCCATTTGGTCACAAAATAAATAACTGCATTACACACCCCTCTCTTTCTTTCACCCTCGACCCACCCCTCCTTTCTAACGTTCGCCAAATGACCAAATTATAAGAATCTTACTTTCCACACATTCATTCTCTCAAGCAAAGCGCAAGGGACTTATGGCTATACGAAATAATTTTTTTCTTTAGAGTATTTGCTTAAAAAAACAAACAAATTACGAAACAATTGCTTTAGCAATGAGTGTAAAACTTTTATTAGAGTATTGAGAGACCTAAAGCTAGGATGACACAACCCTGTGAAATAGTAGAAGTATATACCCGGTTTATACAGTAGTACTACCTATGTATGTATGTATATGTACCTATGTATGTAAGGCAACACTTCCTGTGGGCTCAAAGGGGTTGTCTGTGACTTTATGTATTTGTGCGTAGACTCGTGAGTGTTTTGTGGGGCATAAAGGAAGAAGCCGAGGAAAAATTAAGCCTTTTCCGCCTCCGTGGATCATATACCAGTTGCGAAAGGGTCACATTGACAAACCAATTTAATTTTTCATGGAGGATAAAAATCTTACAACATTCGACATGGCTTTTCTTTTGGTATAAAAAATATATTTCCAGCAGTTATGTTTATTGTTGCTGGCAGCTTTACTCATTAATGTGATTAATGGTATACCCAAGGAGGATAAAGTCTTAACTGGAATTGGAAATAAATCCGGTTTATCTAAGAAATGATTCCGCTTCCGAGACTCTTCGATCCCGTAAAGGACTCTTGAGATCTCCAAGACAAATTAGTAGAGTTCCGTTCGTATACATGTGTATATACACGTATACGAATGTAAATATATAATATACGGTTATTCCTGGGAGTTGTTGATATATTATTTTGCTCCATACAAAAATTGTCAGAAGAATATTGTCCATCCAATATTCTTCTGTAAGTTGATGAAAGAAACAAAAGGAGCTTTTCCCCCCTCTCTTCCAGTCTTATCTGAAGGGGGCTTATTCACCATAATTATTTGACAATGTGACTTGCAAAGGCCCCAAAGGCGATATTGGCACTTGTTTTTCCCTGGCGGCAAAAGGGGACGTGTGAGTAATGGGAGAAGTGCGGGAAATTACGTGGTTAGTACTTAATAGGACAGACAAGTACTAATAAATAGGATATACTAGTACATAATAGGGCCCAAAAATAATGTTTCTTAGAGGCTTCTCTTGACCTAGATTTCTCAGAATTGCATACATCTAGTCTCATTCCTTGGTCTGATCTTCCCTGCCATAAATATCTATGTTCACCTGCGAAGCCCCTATTTCCAAGAATAACACTTACTTTGGTAATCCCGGATATACCCCGCACCGGGCCGTTGACTTGCTCAGGGACCGGCACACAATTCAAAGGGGTAATAAGGGATTTTTTTCTCCCCTCCACTTTTTCTCCCGCTCCTCCTCAATACTTTACAGATAATGGGAAAGTCTTTATCTTTATTTGTACACAATTATAGAGAATAAAACTCAGGCTGAGCTGAGTTTTTTCCCATCGATTTTTTTGAATGGCCTATAAAATACGTTTAAGATAATAATCTCCATTGTTTCTCCTAAAGACAGTGTCTTCTTACCTCGATATCCTCGAGTTTTTGACACAAATGGAACCACAAAAGTATTTTAGTGGCACCATAACATACATATACATACGTATATAAAAATTATGTAACGTATGTATATAACATGTATTTAATCCCAGGAAAATGCCCCATTTGATGACACTTGCTGAATGTTGTTGTTTATTTTATTTTTGGTCTTTTTATTTGATTCGATTTTGTTTCTTTTACAGTATACATTCAATGGCCAGGGTCCTCCTCCTCCAAATTGTCATCCGGTGGACTGTTTGGAAAGCCCAAATTCTTTGGATCAATGACTAAAAGGCGGTTGTGGAAGTGGTAAGGGCTCTTCCGGTTCCAACTTTTTTTTTTTTTTTTGGAGGAAGTTCAAATACGGCCATTTTTTGACTTTTACACTTGCTGCGGGCTCCAGGGGCTCCAACACACACTACTGGAACATCCGTATCTCCTCCAGTTTAAATCTAATGATCCTTGTAACACACCAGCAGGGTGTACTCAAGTATGTTTACCGTCCACATCCTTATATATAGACCAAAATTGTTGGAGGGAAAACCAATAAAGGACTTCCAAAGTCCTCTTCAAAAAAAAAAGGCTTCCAAAGTACCGTTCATAGCCAAGGCATCCAAAGTTACTGTCCAAAGTGAGGTCTTTCAGCAGTTCAAATAGAAGGGGCTTCCACCAAATAACAAAATTGGCTTCCACACAAATCGTAAACCTTTTCACAGTCTAAATAAGAGAAGGCTTCCACAATCTAAATAGCAAGAGACTTCCACCAAGCAAATGGGAAAAGTCTTCCCGAGCAAAAATTGTTTACGTCGGAAGCCCTTGAAGCTCATGGTGAATTTACATATATATTTTTTTAAATTTCCGGATCTAACTGGAAATTAGAAGGACGATGGTCAGATGGAGGAGATCTCAACTAAAAAATGCAAAGAACAATGCTTTCAAGCTCCCCAGTGGCTACTATGACATGACATAGCAAGGGATTTCCATCCGACTCCCGCGTTATTATTTCATACCCAAAAGGCTTCCCCTTTTACCTACTTTTCCTCTGGTTTTTTAATCCCTCATTTCCCTCTAAAAGAGTGAGTTGGTGGGAGAAAGAGATGTGATGTCGTTTGTTATAATTGGAATGACCTATATCCCCCCTGTTTCCTTGCAGTATTCCCATTTACTCCTGAGGCAATGGAGCCCGTGATTCTACGGAGAAAAGTCTCCTCATCAATGGGCAAAAAGGTACTGGAGGAGACACTCTGAGTATCAAGGGAGTGATTACAGGTAAAGAGCCTTCTCCAGACTTCCTAAGCTCACGCAAACACCGTGTAACACATTTCCTGGAGGATTACATTACTGTCTAGAGGCAATGTAGAAGGAAAGGATTTACGTATTTGGGTAATGTATACTTAATCTTGGAAAAGATGCTCTTTCCCTGCAATGAACCGTGATTGGTGTGAAATACTTATACATGTAAGGCAGGACATATACCGGGAAAGTCTTGTCAGCCGAAAAGCTTCCTCATTTTTATTCCTAAAGTACAGATGTAATAGTTGCCTTGTCCATTTTTCTGAAAGGAGTAAATTGTTCCTACCCGTCCTCATTCGTCATTTTTGAGGGTAATAATTCATTCAAACAGTAATTATTTGGTTTACGGTTGATGTCAGTTCTATTTTGTCAAATCATGTTCACAAATAATTTAAAAAAAATTTGTTTCCAATCATTTATTGATGACAAGGTGTAGTTAGATGGTAAAAAAGGATTTGATAGTGCGAAGGATATGTACGGGAAGAGCGAAATAAATTTCCCTATCCGGTTGACTACCGAATTAGCTATATTTGAACATGGACTTTTGTGGGAGAAAAAGGGCCATTCTTCTGTTATCAAATGTAAAAAGATGAGCGGACATGCTGGACGTGTGATTCAAACGATGGCGGTGCTGAGTGACAGCTTTGATTTAATTGTGACTCCGAAAAAAAGGCCGTGGAAAGTATTATGGACGGAAATGTAGGAAGACTCACGGGAAATATGGATTTGGGCGTAAACGGACGTAAATTTGAATTGTAAATCTAATAAAAAATATGTACGTGGACAACTACATATGTATGTCTTTTTTTGCATGGAAATTGTATGTGAATATGTTTCTTAAAAGACATGACAGTTCCCAGAGAGAAATTTGACTTTTTTCACACAAATCCTTTGAGAAATCATGGAGAAAAGCATGTGAACGGGAAACTACCAATGGTTTGGAAGAGCAGCCATTACATATTTTGTTCCTTTGAATCTACAACAATGCAACGCCTTAGCTTGGGCGAGAAACGTAATTTTAGTCAGAAAACATTTTAAAACGATTCTAGTAGAGCATGTTCTTTGTATTAAAAGCGATACTGTATAAATTTTGGAAATTTTAGACCAAATGTGAAGTTTTTTCAGAAAAGTCCCACCATTTTCACATCGGTTAATTTTCACCCCATAAAACGGGCATAAAATGACTGGAGAAATTATGCCATAAATGCTTGTGCCCCAAATTTTCTCCATCAAAATGATCATACAGAAGCACGTGTGGCCACAGCTTATATATTTCCACTCATATCATGGATGTGGTGATTTTTGTTTGCACAGTGGGATCCCATCACGTATCATTTGCCAATGTAAGTAACAAGGAAATTATCGATTACACCTTCCCCTTACAGAACCTCATCCATTGAGGAGAAAAAAGTCTCCCCTCCAAAGTGTTACTATGTGATAATTACCCAAGGAAAGATAAACTCTCATATCCCCACTTTGGAGCCCGGACTTAAGGGCAACATGTGTATTTTAGTGGAAAATAATACACAAGGAAAGGGGGAAGAAGATATGAGCAAGGGATAGAGATTATATTTTATATCGGAAAATGAAACATGTGCCAACGTGTGGGTTTGTCTCTGTACTAAATGTATACGACGTGTGTGGAAATAAACATTTGACGGGTATAAAAGCAAATCCGATTAGATCCAAAATTTCAAAAATGTGGAGTAATTCCATTAAAATATTACAGCACACTGGGACCTGAGCGGCGTACTTAATTTTTTGCTAATATTTTTCAGGGAAAATTAAAAAAAAAATATGGTTTCCATAAGAAAGCATTAGCTCCTCGGAAAGCATTAGCTCTTCTTCCCCCCATAAAATTCTTTGTTTAGACTCAAATGTTTTTTGCTATTAAAGCTATCATGTACACATATGTATGCACGGGAGGGAATAGAGAATGGAGGTCCAAGAGTTTTTTCGTCCATTTGAGGCTCATTGAACAACCAGCAAAAGCTTCCTCTGGCCCCGGCCTCCGCAAATAGACTTAGAAAAGTGGAGAAAAAGAGCTCTTCTAAACCAATAGTTTGAAGGGGTTGTTAGAAATGCGGAAAATGCAAGTGGACATTTTCTTCCAAGATTTCACTCTCTCTCTCTCTTTCTTGCTCTCGACTTTCGTTATCTAATTTCCACTTACTTGTACTGTGAGCAGAGCTTTGGATTGCATTTAGAGGCCACATACACACAAGGCTTTAACTCTTCTATGGACAAGAGTGTAAAGTGAAGTTTTTTTTTTCTACTCAAGCCTCATGGCTAATACTGCTATACTACGTGATGATCGAATCCCAAGGTTTCTCTCTCTCTCTCACTCCCTTTCTCTTTTACTCCTTCAGATGAGCTTTCTATGTAATGCTGGGACCCTAGTGTATTGCATAGCCGAGTCTAAAAGCCAGAGGATGAGTCCACGGATGTCGAGGAGGAGAACGTATAACGGTTACTTTTTCTCTTTCGCGCCTATCACATCCTTCGTTGTCTCTCTCCCTCGCTCTCTCATTTTTATTCTCCTTTATTGTCTCTGTCGTTCTCTCTCTTTTATTGTCTCAGTCTTTCGCGCTCACTTTCACCTTGTAATATCTCTCTCACTTTCTACGAGAGCATGTCTTCCTCATTTATTTCCTCTCTCTTCTTTTCTCCTTTCTCTATCTTCGATTTTCTTCTTACTCCCTCTCATTTTCTGATATAACTCTTTCACTTTTTCCTTTCTCTCTCTCTCATTTTCCTTTCTCTCATATTTTTCTTTCACTTTTTTCTTTCTCTCATATTTTTCTTTCACTTTTTCCTTTCTCTCATATTTTTCTTTCACTTTTTCCTTTCTCTCATATTTTTCTTTCACTTTCTCCTTTCTCTCATATTTTTCTTTCACTTTTTCCTTTCTCTCTCTCTCTCATTTTCCTTTATGTCATATTTTTCTTTCACTTTTTCCTTTGTCTCGCACTTTTTTCTTTCTCTCTCACTCTCAGTTTCCTTTCTCTCTCACTTTGGACTATCTCCCTCGTTTTCTTCTTCATCGCTATCTCTCACTTTCTCTTCTCTCTCACTTTTTTCCTCCAAACTTTCACATTTTCTCTTTTGTGTCCGTCTCCTTCCCCTCTCTACGTCAATTCTTTTTTCTCTCCGTCTCACTTTTTCGTCTCTTTCTACCTTTTTCCTTCCTTCCTTTCACATTTTCGACTTGCTCACTTTCCCCCTTTCCCTGTCTCCTTCCTCTCTCGCAGTTTCTTCTTCAATCTGTCTCGTTTTCCCTTTTCTCTTGCTCTATCCTTTCCCTCTCTCACTCTCTTCTTTATCTCTCTCTAACTTGTACCTTTGTACGTTGTTATATCTCTCTCATTTTTCCCTCTCTCTCTTTGTGTTCCTTGTATCTCTGTCATTTTCCCCTCTCTCTCTTGCACTTTGTGTTTCTTATATCTCTTCTTTTTTCCTCCCCCTCCCACTTTCTTTTTCTTATAAATATGTCATCTTCTACCCTCTCTCTCACTTTGTCCTTCTTACATCTCTCTCTTTCTCGTTTCTCTCTGTGTTTCATTCATCTCTCTCTCACTTTCTTCCTTATCTATCTCTCTTTTTATTTTGTCTCTCTTACTATATACTACTCTCTCTCTCACTTTCTCCATATCCTCCTACTCACTTGCCGTCTCTCTAAAATCTCTCATGTCACATTGTCAGACACTTTTGTACATACACGGATAGAGTGAGTATGGAGGGTGAAATCAGCCTAGTGGAACCGCTGGGCCCCACACCAAATGCAGATATAGTGCGTATCTCTTATATATCTACTATACATATTTTCCTCGACGAAGCTATCTCGATTGCCATTCTTGAGCATATTAGAGAGAACCCAAAGCTATTTAGTGCCCTTCCTTTTGCAACCTTGTAAATTTTGAGGGAACCTCATAACGATAAGAGGTTTTTGTGTGCGTGCTGCTTACATATTTTCCTTTTTATAAAAAGAAATTCCTCTCCCACATCTTTCACCTTGTCCCCTTTTTCTTTTTGCTTCTCTCCCTTTGGCCCAGCTCTGACTTTACATGAAACTTCTTGTATAGGGTCTAAGAGAGTCCAGTATGAAGATTGGGGCATTTTTTTTTTACTGGAACTACTGGTTCCACTTGTTTCCAAAAGGAAGAACCTATTAGCTATGGGTGTGTTGTGGGTATAAATGTGTGCATGGAGAAGAAGAAGAAGAAGAAGGAGAGTGAAAGATGTGCCCAGACTGAACACAAGGGAAAATATCTCAAAAATTTTGTGTAGAGAGAAAAGAATCCCTGCACGGAGAATGTGGCTCTGGCTCTATTGGCTATTTTCCTATCTTCTCCTTTCCCTCCAACAGTTCCTATCTCTTTCTCCTCAAGTAATGCTCTCTCTCTCTTTTTCTGTGCAGTCTATCTACAACGAAGGTTTTTTTTTTATTACAGAAAAGTGAGCAAGAATGCGAAAAAAAAGTTCATCGTACTCACATCGTATATACTTGCACTTTCCCCCTTTCACTTTTACTACAACCAGAGTATTTCCAAGGGCGTGGAGAGAAGAGAAATATAAGGGAAAAATTCTTCCTTTCCCCTCTGTTTTACAATACAGTCTTGTTCTATGGAATACAGAGTACAAAAATTCCTCTGTACTACATTTCCTCTTTCCTCCTCCTCAACGACCGTGAGCTTCTTCTCATTTACTCACCTAAAAGGCTCTCCACATGTGAAGGAATTGACCACCACGGGAGAAAGAAATAATGTGCTATCCCTACCACAATAATACGCTAGTAAGCATATTTCCTTCCCACCAAAAACATTTTCATTCCTCCTTTTCTCCCTAGGAGGAAATATATTTCTTCATTTTTTTTCTTAGAACAATCATCATCTAATTTTAAGAGTCTCGTATAGGAAAAAAGCTGGCTGGGAGAAGGCATGGGCGCCAAGGAGGGTTAAATAGGGTGAAAGTCAGCACAAATAAGTGTTATAATAAGGAGGACGTGAACGTAATAACCGACCATAGGGGAGATGGGGGCGTCCTGGAGGGTGGAGAGGATGTGGTCAGCTGTTTTCACTTTCTCTCTCTCTCTCTCTCTCGCTCTCCCTATCAGCAATGCTAATAATAATGATAAGAATAGCGCCCTTAATTGTCTGTGTTGGAGATGCAAGAAAGAGGGGTATCAAGCAGCAGAGAGAAATTGAAAGAAGCTGGGGAAGGAAAAGTAGGGAGACATAATACGAGGAAGCGAAAGAAAGGTGAGAGAGAAAGCAAGAGAAACAGCCAGAGAGAAAACAAGAAAGAAAGCATGATAACGAGTCAAATGGGTCAGAAGGATTGGAGCAAGGAGAGAAAGCGAGAGGACAAGACACGGTGAATTAGAGACAAAGTGGGAAACAAAGGGAGAAAGAGAGAGGAGTGAGAAAGAGGGAAAGCGAGCGAGAAAGTGAGGGAGAAGGAGAGAGACAGAAATCGAATGAGAGAGAAAGAGGAAAAGAAAGAGAAAGAGAGAAAAGAAGAGAAAGAGAGAAATAAAGAACAGAAGAGAAAGCGATAAATAAAGAAAAGGAGACAGAGACAAAGAAATAAAAGGAGACAAAGAAAGAAAAGAAGAGAAAGAGAGAAAAGGAGACAGAGACAAAGAAAGAAAAGGAGACAAAGAGACAAAGAAAGAAAAGAAGAGAAAGAGAGAAATAAAGAACAGAAGAGAAAGCGATAAATAAAGAAAAGGAGACAAAGAGACAAAGAAAGAAAAGAAGAGAAAGAGAGAAATAAAGTAGAGAGGAGAAAGAGAGAAATAAAGTAGAGAGGAGAAAGAGAGAAATAAAGAAAAATAGTAAAATAAAGTAGAGAGAAGAAAGAGAGAAATAAAGTAGAGAGGAGAAAGAGCGAAATAAAGAAAAAGAGTAAAATAATGAAAAGAGGAGAGAAATAAAGAAAAGAGGAGAAAGAGAGAAATAAAGAAAAGGAGAGAAATAGAAACAGTGTAAAAGAGAAATAAAGAAACGGAGAGCAAGAGAAAGAGACTGAAAGGGAGAAACAGAGATAAAGAGAATAAGACTGAAAGAGAGAAACAGGGAGAAACGGAAAGAGACTGAAGAGAGAGACAAGGAGAGAGATAGCAAAGAGGGAATGGTAGAGAGAGAGAAAGCAAGACGGCAAGATATAGTGAAAGAGAGAGAGAGAGAGTCTCTGTCTCTCTCAATAATGTAATTACTTATTACAGAACCTGCTGTGTAGTACTTAGGAGATGCTGGAACTATTGAAAGACTAAAGACTCTGATAGGAACCACTTGCCTATACACAGATAAGGAGCCTCCCGTCTTTTCTCAGCTGATTCCTATTATTATGTACGTATTAAAAGACTTTTCCTGCTCTCTCTCTCTGCCGCCAGAGGCAAGTTCCATTTCATTGCCATTGGAAGCTCTTTTGATGTCAGAAACTAGATTACATGCCGTGCATGGTAATGGCTTTTAAGTTTAATGTATGCATTGCATTGACTCCTCTTCGTCTTTTCCCTTTTCTCCTCCTCCTCCTCCTCCTCCTCATGCACCACCTCCGCCTTCACCTCTTCAAGTGAGTCCTCATGTGTACACGTAACCCTGAGTAATACGTACTTACATGGGAAGGATCCACTTTAAGCCTTCATGTCTAGTTAAATACAAACCAATTTTAACATCTTAACTTCTTCACGCACATCACTAAGTTGATGGTGTAGGTGGATGGAATTCTTACTCACGACTGCTACTACTCTGCCATTTCTGGGGTTTCCCCTCTTCTTCGGCCTTCTTCCTCTTTATCGAAGCTAAACTAAAGTATCCGTGAGGGATGGTAAATATCCCGTCTATTGCTTTCTTACTTCCTCTCAGGAGCATAAGATACACATTGATGCAGTGGGTCGGAGGGACTTGACTTTGTTGGAGGGGCAGATACGTGCATACCGGGACACTCCCTATATTTTAACATGCACGGCTAGTAAATGGTAGTCAAAAGAAAAACTATCTCACTTCCGTTCAATCTAAATCTAATACCCTCTTTTCAAAATAAATACTTTGCGTTGAGTAAACTGAGTCCTTAATGATTTCACTTCTCTTCTCCTCCTTCACCCCATTCCTTTCCAACTCTCTCTCTTTCCCACTATCTCCCTCTGTCTCTCTCTCAAACTCCCTCACTTTCTCCAGTTTTGCTCTCTCCCTCATGCACTATCTCCCTTAAAACCAACCAATTTTCTTTTCACTCTCTAAATTGAATACTCACTTGTAACTTTTTTTTCTTTCTCTCTCTCCCTCCGTCTGGCCACAGTGTCCTTATAAAATCCAGGGAAGTAGTACGCCACTTTAATAGACCCATGACGTCTATACGTATTTACCCACATGGTCCTTGAAGGAGTATATAGGGAGTATATAGTATATAGGGGGGAGGATGAGCTCATGTGACTTAATACTGACAATTTTTTCCCTATCAAAATCATTATCTTCCCCACTTTAGTCCCCCGCAACTTGGAGGATATAAGCTCTCCTGGCGGGTTTGGATATGCTCAACTCCTCAGTGGACGGTCACTCACTTGGAACATCAATCCTTTCGCCCCATTTCATAAAGAGAGAGAGAGAGAAAGTTAATGCGAAAGTTGGAGAGAGTCAAACTGCAATGAGAGAAAGAAAGGGAGAGGGCAAGCCATCAAAAAAAACGAGAGGGAAAGCTACAAAGAGAAGACGAGAGGCAAAGCACGAGCGAAAGAGACAGAATAAGGTGAGAGAGGAAGAAACCAAGAACAAAGACAGTCAAAAACGAGAGATAAATGTAAGGTGAGAGTAAAATAGAGGGAAAAAGAGCAAAAAAGAGAGAAGGAAAACAAACAGGGAAAGAGAGACAGAGTGAGAGGAACTGAAAGTCGAGAGTAAAAGAGAAAGAGAGAGATATAGAGACAGATAGACGTAAAGAAAAAGAGAGAGACATGAAGAAAAAGAAGAACAGAGAGAAAAGGTGAGAGGAATGGAGATACAGAGACAGACAGAGAGAATTCGTAGGATATATTCAGCGAAGGAGAAAGAGAAATTGAGAAGATGGAGAGAGAATGAGAGAAAAGAGAGGGAGACACTAAATTGGAGAAAAGAGACGGTGAGAGAGAATGGGGAAACGATAGAGAAACAAGAGGGAGGGAGAGAAAAGAGAAGGAGAGAGAATGGGAGACAAGAGAGAGCAAAGAGAGGGAGAGAGAGAAAATGGGAGAAAAGAGAGAGAGAAAAGAGAGGGAGACAGAGAAAATGGGAGAAAAGAGAAAGAAAATTAGTAAGAGAGAGAGAGAGAAAGAGGAAGAGAATAAGGAAGAGTAAATTGGTAAGAAACATTAAAAAAGAGAAAGAGAGAATTACGGGAAGAAAAAGGAAGAGAAAGTGGGAGAAAGTGTAATAGAGTAGTAAAGAGAAGACTCTCGACAATTTTTTTCTCTGCATACTCATACGATATAGACTCTCAGCCACATACTTATCCAGTCTTTTATACGCCCACTTATTACTGCAAGTAGAACACTTCCGTTCCTCCTTGAACCTTTAATCTCTTTCCAACCAGAAGCACAATATAAGGATGTGTAGGAGCGGTAATAGTCATGATTGTAGTGGGGAAAAGCAGACATAGTAAGTCCCACCATATGCACGTCCTTTCCCTGACACAAACCACTCAATTTGTCTTTAATTTTTCTATCCAACCACAACATCCATGGTATAATTAGCTTTGACTTTTTTACTCCCCCCTTCTTCTCATTCTCTCTCTTTCTCTCCGGTTCTACTCGATTTTGTTTTTGGGGGGAAGCTGTAATAAAAAAGCTAATTTGTCTTTATAACACTTCAACTGTGAAAGAGTGGGAAAGCTTTTATCTCCCCCTCCATCCCTACACATTCTGACTGGGTCACCCCCTATCCAACCAGTAAAAAGAAGGGAAACCACTAGAAATTTTTTAGGAAGTTGTAAAAGGAAAGAGGGAATTAATAATAATTATGGAAAGAAGACAACAGTACTAACCCTGGGATGTCCGGGTGTAACTCTGCCCAATTATTTACGACGGGTACAAATTCCTTTATATATACATATGTATTTATTTACTACACATTCCCTCTTGTAACGTAACAACGGGGGAGAGGTTTGTTTTAGAAGGGGAATCACACAGAGGGTGGGTTAGGGAAAGAGAGGACTGAGACGGAGAGGTAGTGAAAGTGTTTTTTTTTCTGGGGAGGGAGAGAGTTACGGAGAAAATGAAGACGATCCTGAATTGGGAGTGATATTGACGGATGAGGAGGCATAACATTTCTCTGGTGAAGATAAAGTTGAATACGACAGCCTGCAATAATTCTGTCACTCCCTTTCTCGCAAAGGATCTTTACAATGTGCCGGAGCTTAAGTAATTCCTGGGAGAGAGGGGAAGACATCGAGGGAGGATAGAAGGAAGGGAAAGAAGATGGACAAGAACGAGAGATGGAGAAAGTGCAAGAAAATCGTATGGAGGAAGTCAAAGGGAGGAAGACGGAGAAATTGCATTAGAAATGGAAAAATCTACAAAATACTATGAGGACACGGTGAAAGAAATAGAGAAGCACTTGGATGGTTAGAAAAACAAAAAGGAATAGAGATAGAGACAAGAATAGTCTAAAAGGGAAATATCGTGAGTGAAAAAGAGAGCTACGGAAACAAAAAAGGTAGAAAAGGATAAAATGATATGAGGAGTATAAGATATGATGAGCGAAAGAGGAGAAATTACGAAGAAAAGCGAGGAAATTTGTAGGTAACGGAAAGGGGAGAAATGAGCAAACGAGAAATATTGGGGGAAAGAGGAGAAAGGGAAGAAATAATGAGAAACAGGTAGAATAAAAGCAGAAGAATTAATGAGAAATGGAATAGGAAACCAGCAGAAAAAGGGAGAAGTCAGGAGAATGTAAAAATGGAATCAGGAGAAAAATGGAGGAATCAGAAGAACGTAGGAAAGAAAAATCCGACAAATGTGCAAATCACGAGAAAGAAAGAGAGAATTCAGGGGGAAAATGGAGAAAATAGGCGAAAGTAAGAAAGAAACCAGGAGAAAAAGAGAAAACTAGGGAAAGAAAAGGGAGGATCAGAAAAAAGATATCAGTAGGAAACGGACGAATAACAACGAATGGAGCCAAATGAGAACAAAATGAAAATAAGTCAGCGTAAAAAAGAGAAATAACAAGGAAGAAAGCCAAATGAGAAGAAAATGAAAATAAATCAGCGGGAAAAAGAGAAATGACAAGAATGGGAATGAAATGAGAAGGAAAGGGGAGAAATAAGAAAATTTAAGTAGCGACAAAAACTTAAAAGGTTAAGCAACAAAAAATGTGGAGAAATCAGAAATGGAAAATGCAGATTAAAGAAAAATAAAAGGAAAAGGAAAAGGAGAAAACATGGAGAAATGGAAGCAGGTACAAATTAATAAAAATGAAAGAGAAAAAACGACAAAAGGGACGGTGAAAAGGAGGAATACAAAAAAAGAGGCCAAAGAACGAACGAAGAGCCGGAGAAAGCAAATCCTCCCAGAAACTACTGAACATTTCCAGAATGTCTTTTCCCATCTTAGCCTTCTCCCTCCAATCTTCCTTGACTTCCCACTTTCCCTCCTCTGTGTATGTGTGGGATTAGTGGTCACATTTACACCCACCTGCCCATTGTACCCCGTGCTCACCAAGTTGTTCTGTGGCCGTTCTTTAGTAACAACCAGAAAGAAAGTCACCCCTTTTCCCAGGAATAAAAATGCCTCCCCCATAATATACTATGGCAATATACAACCTCCATTTGGATGTCGTCATCCCTTCCCTTCCCAGTAAATATATATATTTGGGCTGGGAAAGTGAATTTTACAATAGTAAATTCACAACGGTTGGTTATTAATCCTACCCTCAAGTAGAGAGACTTTATTTCAGGGAAGAAAGTGCAATAAACCACAGGGAGAAGAAATGTGTGAAGCTGGCACGTATGCAATAGGAGAGAGAAAGTGAGAGAGAGAGAGAAAAAAAAGATGCGGAAACAGGAGAAAGCTTTTGCAATAAATGTACCAAGTTGCTGCTTCCTGCTTTTGCCACCACTTCACTCTCCCCTCCACCACTATGTTGTTTACCCCCAAGCGGTGTGGAGAAATGGAGAGCAAGAAAAAAATACTTCCTAATAACAGCACATGAAAGTACTATAGGGAAAGTGTTTGTTTCGTAAACCCTTTTTTCTCTCCTTATTTTTCTCTTTCTTTTCCTCTTTCTCTCTCTCTCTCTTTTTCTCTCTCATCCTATCTTTCTCCTCCCGTACGACCACACAGATTTGATATTCCCATGAGAGAAAAGGAGCATGAAGGAGTGGAAGCTGAGGGAACAATTTTATAGTGGAAGGGGATGCCGTTATAACCCAGAGATAAGTTTTACTACGTATACTTTGCATGAAAACAATAGATACTCTTATTTTAATTCCACATTCTATACACTTACGAGTGAATTCATCCCATGCTGTACTTAGACATGCAGAGAGATACTCTTAGTTGGTGGGCAAATCTATCTACACTAAAATGCTTTCACGCATGGAGAGAGGGAGAGAACCAAAGAGGGAGCGAGAGAGAGAGAGAGAGGAAGAGAAAGAGCAGTAACATTGGCCATCCTTTCCCGACAAAGAGGAGGAAGAGAGTGCTTAGCCCATGGTATTTAGTGCGTGTGTGTGTCCATACTTTGTATGTACACAAATTGAGAGAGAGAAAGTGGGGGTACGGAATAGATTTGCGGAACTCATGTTGATAGAGCGTGGGGAAAGAAGATGAAAGTTTTGGGGAATTGAAAAACGCTCCAATCTAGAGTTGATGTATTTACGAAATACGGATTCACATGCCTGAGCACCGACACAAGGAGAGAGAGAGAAAGGAAGAGATATAAAGAACCGAAACAATAAAAAAAAGAGAGTGCAAGCTAGAGCAGCACAGATAGAGAAGCAAAGAGGATAAAAACGGAAAGAAAGAGAGAAATTAAAAAAAGGAAAGGGAGAGAATTAAAATGCGGGAAGGAAAAACAAATTAATAGATGGAAAGAGAGAGCAATAAAAAGAGAAAAAACTTGCTTAATTAAAAGAAGGATAGAGTGACAAATACAATGGGTTAAAAGAAGAGAAATAAATAGAAGGATAGAGACAGAAATAAAACGAGGTAAAGAGAGACAAACAAAAAGATGAAAAGAGAGACCAAAAAGGGGGAAAGAGAGAAAATAAAAAGAGCAAAACAGAAGAAAAAGAGAGAAAGAAAGACAAACAAATAGAGCAAAAGAGAGAGAGAAAGACAAACAAATAGAGCAAAAGAGAGAAAGAAAGACAAAAAAATAGAGCAAAAGAGAGAAAGAAAGACAAACAACTACAGGAAAAACGAGGCAAACAAAAAGAGCAAAAGAGAGAGAGAGACAAACAAAAAGAGGACAAACGAGGCAAACAAAAAGATCAAAAGAGAGAGAGACAAACAAAAGGAGGAAAAACGAGACAAACAAAAAGAGGAAAAACGAGGCAAACAAAAAGAGCAAAAGAGAGAGCGACAAACAAGAAGAGGAAAAGCGAGACAAACAAAAAGCGCAAAAGAGAGCAAGAAGGACAAACAAAAACAAAGAAAAAGAGCAAAAGCGAGAAAGAAAGACATACAAAAAGAGGAAAAGAGAGACAAAGAAAAAGAGCAAAAGAGAGAAAGAAAATCATACAAAAAGAGGAAAGGGAAGACAAACAAAAAGAGGGAAAGAGAGACAAACAAAAAGAGCAAAAGAGAGAAAGAAAACCATACAAAAAGAGGAAAAGGAAGACAAACGAAAAGAGGGAAAGAGAGAAGACAAAAAGAGCAAAATAGAAAAAAAAGAGAGAACGAAAGACAAACAAAGACGGGGAAAGAGAGACAAAAAAAAGGGCAAAAGAGAAAGAAAAACATACAAAAAGAGGAAAAGAGAGACAAACGAAAAGAGGGAAATAGAGAGAAGTAAGCAGTACAAGGAAAGGAAAGCTAGATACAGCCAGAAATCGCAAGAGGCATGAAGAGAGAAAGAAAGATAGAGAGAGCAAGAGAGAGAAAAAGAGAGAGAAAAGGAAGAGACAGGGACAACCGTGGAGACAGGGAGACACACCAGTACAAAGTGAGGAATGTAGAGAAGGAGTGAACAACCAAGAGGGAGGAAGACGGAGAAAGAGTGAAACACCAAGAGAGAGGAAAGGAGAGAAAGCACGGAAAGACAGAAAGAGAGGTAGGAAGAGAGAAATAGAGAGATGGATACAGAGAAATAAGAAGATATGGAGAGAGAAGGAGAGATAGGAAGAGACAGAAATAGAGATAGAGAGAAATAGGAAGGGAGAGAGAAAGAGAGAGCATAAAGATATTTTTGTGGGAAGAGTGTGGCGAGCGTCGGAGTACAAAGGCCAAGAGCCAGTGTGGGTTACAAGAGTGTGGGCTAAGAGCCGGAGGTTCTTCTGGCTCCTACGGCGGCTCTTTCCTCTTGTTGTTGTTGCCTTGAGTGTAAGTTGTCTCGAAAGCCCTCCTTGCTGTGTAGTTACTCATGTGCGCCCTAATATGCCTCTCGTTTCCCTTCCCTAAATGCATTCTTGGCTGGATGTCAAAAACATGGAAGAAAATAAAATGAGTCGTGTCACGAACTGTAATGTTGAAAATTTTTTCCTTCGTTTATTTTTGTAGTTTGTTCATGTTATGTTCCAGACTGAGTACGGCGCGGCTGACGTGTACTGGGACGTATGTACATGGCTAAGGATTGAAGCGCCATTGACATGGCACGCTGCTCCTGATGCTTCTATGCACTCTCCCTTTTTTCCCTCTCCCGTTTGAGACGTCCCGGTATGTACATGTGTGTTTCTGAGGGCTGGATGTATGTGCATGACCGTACATATGTACGTAGATTGGATGTGTGTATGTAAAATATATATGATTGTTGCTCCTTTCCTTGGTCGGATCTCCTTAATGATCGTCCCATATCATCGCCCATCGCATTTTCCTACACAATCTCTATTATCTCTTCGGCTCCTGTATAACATTACCCTTTATCCCACTCTGACTTGGCCAAACTGCAATCATTGTATAAAAAGGTATCAAGGCTCATCGCCCTCTTTCCTTCGCCCCAATCTCGGCTTCCTTCCCCCTCACTCTCCGTCTCTTTCTCATTTGCTCTATTTTAGATTCTCTTGCTTTCCTTTTCTCACTTTCTCTTTTTTTAGCTTGGCGTTTTTCGTGGCTCTGCTGCGTTTCCTTGATGTTGACATTCTCCCTTTTTTCTTGTCCTCTTGCCTCGTTTTCTCTTTTTGGACATTTGGTTCTCTGCTTTTCTCTTTGAATTTTTTCTTTATTCTTTACCTTTTCCGTGAAGCCCCTTTTTCGTTTGTAATTTTGAAATTCGTTTGTAATTTTGAATAAACTCTTTCGACTTGGTTTCAAAATTGCATGTTCTCTCTCCATAAATGTCTCTTTTCTTTTCTGCATATACTTTTTTCTGCTTCCATCTCGATTTTATTTTTGTTCTTTTGCTCTATTTTGTTCATGTTGTCTCTTTGATTGTCTCTCTTTGTCGCTTTCGTCGTCGTTGTTGCCTCTCTTCCTCCTGAGTTTTCCATCGGCGTCTCTTTATTTTTCTCCCTTTCTCTTTTGTTTGCTTTCCTCGTCGTCTCTTTCTTTCTCCCTCGTTCTCTTTTGGTTGTGTTTTTCGTCACTGTCTCTTTGTTTTTCTCCATTTTCGTTTGTTCGCTTTCCTCGTCGTCTTGTTTTCCATTTTTGTCTATTGTTTGCTTTCCTCTTCGTCTCTTCCTCTATTGTTCGCTTCCGTAGTCGTCTTTTTCTCTCTCTTTCTCTTTTGGTTGAGTTTTAGGCCGTTGGCTATTTGTTTCTCTCTTTCGTCCTCTTTCCTTTGCTTTCTTCTGTGTTCTCTTTTCACACTGTTGTCTCCTTCTTTCTCGATATTTCTTCTTCTTGGACCTTTTCCCACGGTCCCTCTTTGTTTCTCTGTCGTTTTCTTTCGTTCGCTATCTTTGAAGGTCTTTAATATTTTATCATTGTTGTCTCCTTCTTCCTTCATCTCTTTCACATTTAATCTGCTTCCTTGTTTTCACATTCTCCACCTTGGACTCTTTCTATTTTCGTGCTCATTCTTCCCTTAATTTCTCTCTCTCCCCAACATTTCACAGCCCTTTCATTGAATCCCTTAATTTCGTCTCGATTTCTCCCTGTGCCTTCTCATTATTTGACATTGTCTTTACATTTTTCTCATCTGCCTTTTTCCCATTCTCGAACCTCCACTTCAAAACTCCACCGTAGTTTCTCCGGCCTCACTCCATCTTCCTAATGTTTCCTCTTTCTCTCCCTCCCTCTTTCCTTCCCCCTGTCTCTCGGCCTAGGTCTCACTTACCCTCAAAAAAAAAAATCCCGCTCACACACTCCCCACTTAAATACCACACACACTTGACTGAACCAACAACTTGATGCTGTAGTTAAAAGTAAGTGTGTGTGAGTGAGTGAGGAGAGGTTTTTGCCGTAAGGAAAAGTCAGCGTAAAAGTGAAACCAAGGAACATCTTTTCATTGCCTTGCTCTTCCCCAACCACGATCTCCTCCCTCTCCCAAACCACACCTATATAAATGTGTGTACATACAAACTGAGTCAGTAGTATAAATATATTCGTTGAAAAGAGAAAGAAGGAGAAGAAGAAGAGGAAGAAGAGAAAAAAAGGATGAAGGGGGAGGGAGGGGAGGAGGAGATCCAGGAAGCGTACGGTAAAAGGGATGAAAATGAAAGCGGTATGCATAAAATTTCTCGGTAAGTTCCTCCTCCAACGTACTTTTACAGCCTCTCCTCCACTAAAGTGTTTCCTAAAGCGTCTCGCATACAGATGATGTGAGGATTCCGCCATGCACATGGTTTTTCCTCCGAAAAAAAAAATAACAAACACTCGCAATCAGTATGAAAGGGGAGAAATGGGGAGCGAAAGATAGAGAAAGCCAGAGAAAAAGAGAGAGAGAGAGAGAGAGAGAGAGAGAAAGGAAAAAATCCCAAGCGGAACAACTTATACAATTTTTAGGAAGATTCCCTTTTCTTCTCATAACTGTTAACTTGAATCAGTTCTCATAAGTTGACTGCTGGGGGGAAAAAAGGAACCTGAGATGGAAAGGAGTAGCCAGAGTGAGAGAAAAAAGGGTGGGGACAGAGACAGATAATAAGAAAAATTCCCATATAAATACATGGAGTTTAAGCCCCGAGAAAATCCGGGATAATTCTCTCTATCTCTCCCTCACCCCTCTCTTTCCCCTCTTTATTCAAAGAATGAAAATAAACTATAAAGAGAAATCTAAAGGAAAACCGCACGTTTCTACTTAATGAAACGAAAATTTCTCTAATTCCTTGATGAATGATGCAAATGATGCTCTCCATCTCCCATGATTTCTCTCTCTCTCTCTTTCTGTCTCTCTCGCTCTTTCTCCCTCTTTCTGTGTGTCTCTCTCAGTGAAAATATTTCATCACCATCATCATCATCATCCGTTGTCGACATCGTTGGGAGTCCTCGTCATCATCTTTTCTATTCAGCATCATGTGTACAAGTTAAACGTCCCGGCTATATACTATCACTTTAAAAGGGTTGGTTGGTCCTGGAGGGGGAGGGGACTGTATATTTATTGTGGATGCAAAGGACTACTACATATAAAAGTGGTACATGCTCCCACTCACAAACTCTCGTCATCTCTCCCTACTTGTCATTGTGGCTCATCAGAATGTGAATAATGTCTGCATTCTCCACACACTCTCTGCCAAAGATTCATAGAATTACTCATGCATTGTGTGTACTCTTCCTTCCACATTATAAAGTTTGGATATAGACCAAGGATGGGTGTACACCTTCTAAAATTTTGATCACACGCATTATGACACGGGAGGGAATGATGAGGGGGGGGGGGGAAAGGGGGAGGAAAGCGGGGATTTTTTTGGATGAAACCCTCGTTTTTTTGTACCCCATAATCGTGTATGTAATTATATAAACCTCCTTATCTCGATACAAGTAGCTTCCTTCCCTAACTCTTTCCCTCCGTTATTAACCACGATTTTGCACTGTCCTCTTCAGCTTTCAGCCTTTCTTCCTTCGGATATACTTTGGGAAAGCGGCAAAATTCTCTTTCTCCTTTGCTCTTTCTCCTACTTTCCTATCGCTTTTTCTCTTCCAGTACTGTTCTTTTCTCCAACTTTCTGTCTATTTTCCCACGGATTTTTGTTTCCATCTTTCTCCTGATTTTTCAATGTTTGTCACGCTTTTTCCTCCTTATGCTGATTCTCTCTTTCTCGTTCACGCTATTTCTCTTCTGCCCTTTTGCTTCTCGTTTTCTCTCTCTTTTCTTAATGTTTTTTACTCCTACTTTCTCGTCTCTTCTCTTCTTTTTCGTTCCTGCTTTCTCTTTTTCACTGGTGTTTTCTTTCTCTTTTTTATCTGTTTTTTTCTTTCTCTTTTTTATCTGTTTTTTCTTTCTCTTTTTTATCTGTTTTTTCTTTCTCTTTTTTATCTGTTTTTTTCTTTCTCTTTTTATCTGTTTTTTCTTTCTCTTTTTTATCTGTTTTTTCTTTCTCTTTTTTATCTGTTTTTTCTTTCTCTTTTTTATCTGTTTTTTTCTTTCTCTTTTTATCTGTTTTTTCTTTCTCTTTTTTATCTGTTTTTTCTTTCTCTTTTTTATCTGTTTTTTCTTTCTCTTTTTTATCTGTT
>JAQGBT010000443.1:0-52721 GCA_034698585.1 Disparrhopalites patrizii
TTCTCTCTCTCTCTCTCTTTCTCTCTCTGTCTCTTTCTCTCTCTCTTTCTCTCTCTTTCTCTCTCTCTGTACACGATATAAAGTGTGCTTTGGGAGCTTTTGTGTCAGGTGGTGGAGGATCATCACTTTATAACTACACAAGTGCGTTTGTCTCTCTCTCTGTCTGTCTCTCTCTCTCTCTCAATCACCAATAACAGATAAACTCCAGTCAAGTACTCATCAAGTCCAGTCGAGCTTTGACAACTGTGTCGATCTCTTTCACCTCCCTTCCTACTACTGTTATTATTTTTACCCTGCTATTACAACTCCCCGTCATCTGTCCCTGACAAGGGATCCTTTGACGAATATTTAAAAAAAAATAGTGAAAAACCCTTTTTCAAATCAAGTCAACCTTAACCTTTTAGGGCTTAAAAAGCGCATACAAATACACTTCCTTAAAATCCCAAGTTTTGTTATTTCCTTGGAAAGGATTACGTATACAGTAGAAGGGATAACCTCCTGTGGGTGAGACTGAGTTGAGAAAAAATCTGAAGGCGGAAGTGTCAGAAGTGCCCAGGACACCACGACGGGTCCTTTAGTGCCCATTTCCTGGATTATCCGGTGTGAAATGAACACATTGTTACTTGTTTATTCTTGTAACGTTCCACCAAATATAAAACGTTTTCTTTATCCCCTGGGGCTCCCTCCACTAAAAAGGTGACAGAAAAGTGTGTATAAAAAACTATATCTTCCAGATCGTTTTTTTGGGGGGGAGTAATTAATATACAAATTACAAAAATAAAATATAATTTTGAGAGAAAAATGACTTTAAAATTCCGTCGGGGGAGCACGAAAGGTGGGAAGAGGGTAAAGCCCAGGAGAATCTATTTGGCGGAACCCCATGATTATTTCGGGATCAATTACTTCCTCAAGATGCAGGAGAAGCAGAGGCAAATGGCTCAACAAGGCTATCCTCACCACATTGACAATTGTCTCCATGATTCTTGCAAACGTGTCAATGGCATAGGTCAGTATAATCTTTATTATTATTATTATTTGTTTTCCTTTACGTCTTCCTCTTTATTTTTCCATCAATAATTAATAGGATTGAATAGGATTGAATCATAATAGTAAATAGGAAAAAAAAAAAGTTTATTACCAGTCGGAATAGTACACAATTCTACAGATACTACGCACATCTTCTATTTTTGTTATGTCTCTGTGACAGAGCTCTTTCTTCCCGTATTGCATAAGGTATAGTGAAGGAATTTCACGAGTGTTATTCTACGCTTGTGTTTATGTGTGTGTGTGTATTGATTATTATTTGAGACTTTTACAATGAAGGAAAAAGGATGGGAAGGAGCAAGTACGGAGGGAATTGAATTAGTCATCATGTTGATATTAGTTTTAATAAAGGATTCCACACTAAATATGATCCGATCATATTGATTGTAAACACCATGGATTCTCTCCATATAGTTAATTAGAGTATTATATGGAAATACGCATATATGTACTTATGTTTATACAGAAGGCATCATATTTCACCACATATTTCCCACGAGAGAGACATTTTCGGCTTCCATTCCGCGACATTCTTTCCCTTCAAAGGTATTCGGACGCGGAGAAAGGTTATCCTTTCTTAGGCCATGGCGGTGCTTATGCATATTATAGTAGATGTATAATGCGGAATCAATAGAATGGATAAGTAATCGCTCCTATTAAACATTTGATACGACGAGGATATTTCATTAAAGCCCGGGAAATGGACTCTCTCAGATGTCAGGACATTGGATGGGAGGAATTCCATTGTAATATTGTTTTCTTATATTATATATCCTTCCTATTCCACGGCCATACTAATGGTAATTTACTAGAGTTAATATCCTGGGCTAGTCCTGGATTCCTCTGAATAATAATAGATTAACATTAATATAATGCCATAGTTTGGCTTACACGTTTTTTTTTGCCCCGTTTTACATATTTCATTACTTCACGGTCATTGCCGTTCGATCTGGTTTTGGTGGACACACATGCCCATAGGTACCTATACAATATGCTTGTGTGCGGTATAATAATAAATTAAAATCATAAATCCTTTTTTATGTTTCAAGAAGGTTTATGACATGGATGAAAAAACGAATTTTTACAAATTGATGAAGCATGAAAAAAAGTGCAAAAAAAATGATGACTCCACAATCATAATAATAATAAATTGGTGTAAATTTTCATTTGAGTAATTATGATAGGGACATTGCATATTTTAAAAAAAAGGGTGTTGCCTGGTTTCCATTTAATACCTTATTTACAATCAAACCATTTTAAGTCACCACAAGATTATATTTCACAACACCCATTCAAGGGGACTACAGAGCCAGTGGTGAAAAAATTATGTTAGGAGTAGTAAGGATTTATAGTAGTGGCTCTCAAATGATTTTTACTATTATTGTCTTCCTGCCATTAAAATGCAAGCGTCTCCCTTCTTCCCAGATAATTTCCATTTCAAATTTGTAAAAGTGCGACTCATTTTTTTTGTGGCTAATTTACGTTTGTGGTGGTATGTCCAAAGGAAGCAAATAGGAAAGCAGTGCGAAAACATCTAGCATTTCTCAAGTGCCCAGTTTATGACCTGAAGGATGGGAAAAGGTAGAATGTCAACGACGCAAAAAGCCTCAAGAAGCGTGGAGGAGCTTGGGCAAAAAAAAAAAAGTTTTCAAATGGCATATTTTTTTTAGAGCTACTGGAACCGAGTATTATTTACATGGCATTTCCCTTACATCCCATACATATCTGAATACTATACCCCTTCCATTTGTTTTCTTTTTTTATTAGTTCCAAGAGTGTATTAAGACTCTTTTTTTTTAACAATGCCAACACACCCTTTCCCTGCCAAAGTAGGGGAGAAGCTCATACATTGCACTTTGTTAAACACTTTTCTACGCAGTTCCAGACCATTTAATTGTGGTGCTTGTTTTCTACTCCCTCCCAAAAAAAATGTATTGTTATGCACTTTTTTTTTACTATATGGAGTATATTTTTTTTACCTATTCATTTACCACGTTTTCTCTTTATTACAACTACTATGTTAATGACTTCCAAGGGCTTCACTATAGTTCCTCATGCTATATCTTATGGTACAGGGGAATTGTGGAGAACAATAATTGTTTTTTTCGAGGGTATAAGTATAATGGTATTCTGGCAAGTTTTATACTGTTAAGCAGTATAGAGAGGAACCTTAAAAAAAATTATGTAATTCATGAGACTTCAAGAAAAGTATGGAGGTAACCCTTTCCCTGGGTATTTGGCTTTTGCATGGCTCAAATATTAATTGGTGATTTTCCATTGCAAAATACCTATATACACACATGTATATATATGTATATGCAGTAAGCAAGTTATTTGCACATTATTCAAGTGTTTACCCTGTTCCTCATTTGACGAATATGTGGAGCCAAAAGAAAAAAAAGTGTAAGCAATTTATTAAGCGGTGCTTCAAGCCTCCAGTACGGGATATATCTTGAAAAAAAAAGCGTACTTCCTTTTTTTCGGGGGATATTCACTGCGCAGTTTGTTGGTAGGTTCTTTTTTTGCTTTGTTGGACTATGTAGACAAGTAAATTTACGACTTTTTGGTTACCCAAGCAAATATTCCTTTTTTTTTTGGTGGAAGGATTTATCGTCCAAATGACATAAAAATCATTTCTCCGCATTTCCAATCCTTTACTACATATCTTTCCTGTGAGCAGCAAATGGAGGGAGAAAGAGAAAGGAGAGAAAAGGGCAAAGTGAGTTGGATTTATTTACTGGAAATCAGCTTCAAACTGGTTTCGTTTAACTATATCATCCTTCGGGGAATTGTCCTTCATTGCTTCAAAAAGGGATTTTATGCAGGGGATATCATGTCCTTGGGGAAGTTTCTCCCTCTAGTGTTCAGATTTTGCTATGGACCATATTCAAAGCCATTAAATATGTTCCAAGGATTTTAAAAGACACACTTTTCTAGGAGAAATCGCAGTAGAATTCTTTTTACCGGGTCTATGTAACTTACCTATACTCTTGGACTTGTGTTATGTTTGTGATGGGGATTGTCCGGTAAACATTTTTTTTTAGTTATAAAAACCCAATAACCCTTTTCCATCGATGCCGTCATCCTTCCCCGATGCACTTCGTTGAAGTAAGGCATGCATGGAGACAAATATTTTCGGAATTTGGGAGACAAGAAAAAAAGAAGTGAATACCACCCTGCACAAGGGCATGCATTTAAACGAGCATTTGGAATCGTAGTACACATAAGTAATTCCAAATTGCAATTGTAATAGGTTTGCAAGACAAAAATGTTGGGAATAAAATAAAAAATCAACACTGCCATTCTCATGCTTGCGGGTTGTATTACAGAGTCACGTAAGCACTTGATTTTATTTGCGTTTTATAAATGTCTTTCGTAATCACGCCATACTTTTATATTGATGGGTAAAGAATGTCTATGATGATTCCATTTCATATTTTGACGCTAGCTGGTGGTGGCAATGCTCTCGTAACCCTGAAGAAACGTCTAGGGTCATGAATACCTAGGAATGTAGTGAACCTTTGGTATTTTTTAATAAACAGTATGGAGCTGCATTTATTGCAGAACTAATCCTTTCCATCTTACGGAAGGATTTTTTTCCTCAATTTAAATACCTGTCCTATGAATATCTTGGTGGACGATGTACAATTTCACCTGAAAGACATTATGGTCCAAGATGACCAAAAACGAATGTTTCACAAGCTTTTCGATACATCGAGATGCGTATATACATACACACATATCACATGGGAATATACATAGGTATACATATATACATAGAAAATATATGACCACATTCCGGAAGGAGAAATTAGTCCACTATATAGATTACATTTTTACACAATCATATTTGCAAAGAATAAAACTCACATTAGAGACTTGAAAGGATGCATTTCCCATCGCCCACTTCGTCCATTGTATGATTGCAACAATTCGACATACTAAATGCAGCTGGTAGAGAATGTGGGGAAGGTCTGAGAACTCAAGAACCATTGTTTACCACGCTTAAAATCCATTTATTATTATTATTATCATGTAGAGCACAAATTTCTCATTAAAGAAAACTTGCACACGAAATGCACCATCCTGCCATTGGAAGAGTAATAACTTTAAGAAGCTGTCGATTGCATTGTCAGCCCCAACAATTTCATTATATTTGCTAATCCGGAATTGTTTGAGATACAATTATATGTACTCTTCTTTCTAAAATACAAACATTGTGTCACATTCTCGTAGAGCAGTAAACACATGGGAATTTTTCTGAAGGTCGTCCATTTATTCTCCAAAAGCTTCATACGGTAGTCAGGGTTAATGATACACGCTTTTCTTTTGAGGAAGTATAACACTTTAATGCCTAATCCCCTGGTATAGACAATCATAGTACATAGGACATTGCCGTGAGTCAATATAGATACAAGGAAATATTTTTGCGGGTACATATGTAGGGATAATGCTTATATGCATACATGACGTGGGTATTATACATGAATAATTGTGAGAAAATTGGTCAGTACTTTGTGCCAGTAACTCTACATTTATGTCCTCCTTTTTGTAACTTTTGCAGTTCCATCCAAATGCTGGAGAGCTTATGACTTACACAACAAGCCAAGGGGCTTGTATTCGGACGAAGACAAGAAGTTGGCGGCGGCAGCGGAATCGAATTTATATCACAATCGAACCGCCATATCCGTGCCATTACGGGAGGTGTGGGCCAATAAAGTGAGAGGGATTTTCGACCCTCAAAATCATCATCATCGCTCCCTCAATTCCACCAATAATTGTGGGGGAAGAATTCAACCGATAGAGATTGAGCCCCTGGTGACGACGAGTTCCGAGAGTAGCACCACTTCCGGGTCGGAGAAAGGCAGTTTGAGTTGTGTGAGTACGGCCACGAGCATGGATGGGAGCACTTTTAGTGTGAATAATAAGCAGGTCCATTTTGCCCCTAATACCGTCTTCTGGGAACGGGGGGATAAGCCCCGACTTCGGACTAGTGTGGAGGATAAGAAGGAATTAAAGGAGAGATTAAAGGCGGAAAAAGAGGAGAGGCTCCGTCCCCGACCGCTCCTCCCCTTCCTCGAGTCCGGCTTGAGCTACTGTGATGAGGAGGAATTCTATCATCTCAAAAATACGGAGGCTCACAAGAATCCTGAGGCTGTGCATCATCACCATTGTCATCATCATCATCATTGTCGTCGTCATCGTCATCATCATCACCTAGGTGATGGGAAGGGCCTACATTGTTGGCGGATTTTGGTGAAAGTCCTCAAATTTACCTTCTGTTGCTCCGCTCCCCGGAGAGATTCCCGAATTTTCCCTCATACAAATAGCCATAACAAATCCTTTTCTTCCCCGGAGGACCACCTCCATCCGAGTTTTTGATGTCCTTCCACACATGCTGGGCTTTATGTACTATCGTCCTTTCTTTTACTATTCCCAGGATTTGGTGTACTTTATTTTTATAGGCATTTCCCCAGAGATATTAAGTATGATTATCCATGTTTTCCTATTCTTTATATATTTACATGGCTTTTTCATGGTTTTCTCCTAGTATATTTTATCTGTAGGAATTAGTAGGGATTTTTGTAGGTATTAGTAGAGATATCGTAGGTATTTTTTATTTGATCTCTTCTACGGTAGAATTAAAATTAGGTATAGTTATTAGTGTAGTAATAGTTAATTGAATTACTGTCATTGTGACAGATGGCAGATTTATATCGATAACAGTCCAAGTGTACTTTAATTGATTGAAATGAATCGGTAGAATCATCCACTATGTGCTGTTAGACCTTGTGTACCGGTGAAATTACTGTCCATTTGTAAACCTGATTGGACCTTAAAAAAATATTGGATCCAAAAATGTAATCCGAAATTAGAAATGTAAAAAAAAATTGTGACTTAAAAAATCCTACTGAAAATTCTACTTTTTATCGTATGTCAGCTTTACCTTGAAGGTATATACATATCATAGTATTAGCGTATTTTGTAGATTAAACGAGTTTCAAGAATTTTTGTACATATTTTCGGACACTAATGATAATGATGTAAATCCATTTTTAAGCGCTTCTCCCTCTTCATGAGTAAACGTAAATGTATTTAGTGTATTTTGTGCATTTTAGCTCGTCGTTAGCTTCTAAATATTTGTAATGCTCTCCACATTTTAATGACTCGTGTATGGTTACTGTAAACAGCTTGAATGCATAGCTGAGTAGGTGTCTGTAGTTTTTTTTTTACTAATTAATAATAGTAATTAATAGTATACAGAAGTTACCCCAAAATTATACAAATGTTACGAATCTACTGGGAATGAAAGAAATTATTATAAAAGAAGAAATAGTATATTTTACGTGTAGTACTTGGGCCTTTGTATGTATTATAGATAAATAACACGAATTCGAGATTTTACCCCTTTAAATGATCCAATCAAGCCTCCAGTCCTTATATTTATTTACCTGGAGAAAGTGGGAAAAATGACGTGTGGTAGCTTCCTGCGAAAGACTCATATCAATGTGCAAGTAAATGTAATTCGTATGTATGTACCCAGTGTTAAGGATTTTTACCTAGTGATAATTAGTATATGTATTTATATTTATGTCGACATGTAATATGGGTCCAGTTCCAGCATATTTAATAGACTTTAAGAACACTCAACTCTGCAATTTATAAATGGCTCTTTTGGGCGGTGTCGTGCGACTCAATGATGGAAGCTATTTTTTGTTAAATAATTGTACCTAGAACATAAGTGATACCGAATTGAAAATAAATAAAATGATACCGATTTTACCTTAAATACAATACCTGTATTCAGTCATTGTTGCAATTGTTTTTTTCTAGTTCTTACTGGTCATACACTTTGAAAATGTAAACATATAGAATGAATGATGGGCTCAATAATGTCGCTGTTTCCTTCAAAATCCACGGTAATTTTAGGTCCGTTGAATAACGGGAAATTTTATTGTTTAACACCACAATTGGATCCTAAAACATTCGAGAGAATTTCCGAATTTCCAAGAAATAGTGATAATAATGTCCATAACGCTTTACCGAGAACCATGACTGGGGATGATATATATCCAAGAATTTGATAGAAGAACAAAATATTTGAAGTACTTGACATTAAAATATACACAAGTGAAGCTTTGAGAAATTTTCTGACTACAACCCAAGGGAAGAAGTGGATAGTAATTCTTTGATACTAATAATAGTACTGTTATATTATGTATGTATATGTATGTGTTTTTGTGTAAAGCTGGAAAAGGTGATGACTGACGGATATTTAAGCAGCTGCACCCTCCTCATCTTCAGCAGAAGCTGTCAAGATGGAGATGAGATGGTGAGTATTGATCTGACCTTGATTGTCAATTAACATTTGGTCATAGGCATCATCAACTTCATCTGCTGAAAACTTGTCTCCAAAGGTCATCAAATGATGTCGGAGTCTAAATATGGACATTAGAAAACAGTGGCAAAATTATAGTTTTTCAATTCTACCATGTAAAAGATGTCAAACAGTGTGAAGTTCTAATTACAAATTTTTTCAGACGCCAAATAACTGTTGAACGGGCAATTTTCGAACATGCTTTCCAATGGAAAACTACATAATTTTGGGTCTTTGTTAAAAATAATTCCGACCAAGATGAGAGAGGTTCACCAGAAAGCTCTGGCGCATTTTCATGAAGAAATTCAACTCTTAAAAATCTGGACCGAATCCAATTTGAGATGGTGAATTGCGCGTGTATAACAAGGGGATAAAACTGATAAAAGGGCCGGAAGTCATGACAATGCTTGTGGGAACCTTCTCAGAATAATCTTCCAAATCTATAATTAATCTAATTTATAATGTTTTTTTAAATTGTGAAAAAAAATGTAAACGCACTGTTCGCTGTCGATCTTGCCCTTCTTGTCGAATTGCTTGAAAGCGTTGATAACAACATCATCATCATCGGACGCGCCGGACATGCGATTGGCGAAGAGAGTGAGCAACATGGTGAAATTGACTGGGCCAGAGGCCTCTGCCAACATTTCGCTCAATTCCCGATCGTTGGAAACGCGGCCCACGGCGTCGAAGGTGGTTCTCAAGTCGCTCTTGCTGATCACTCCATCTTTGTCAGCGTCCATCATTTGAAAAGCCTATAGAAATTATTTCAGTAATATATACATACATTTGAATGGGGATTTTGTTGATTGAAATGGTTAACGTTTGAGAAAAAGTAAAGAAATATTTGAGCAAACACGACAGAAAATAGGGGACTGGGGACTGAAAGAGTAACTGTTTATACATGAAATGATAGTGGGGAAAATGTACAAATCTCAAAACTGTTGTAAGGGCCTGGGTCAAGAATCGACCGTATAAATAAAACCATACCATATTCCGATAATAATAATAATAAAAGCCCTGATAATTGTAAGCCAATAATAATATGTACTTCAATGTATTAGTATTAAGTCAACAATACATTTATGCATGTACAATAATAATAATGTCAAATAATAATAACCAAAATCATCATCATTCTAATAGGGCTCTACATCATTCTAATTTGACCCCAGGAAGGGTTGAAGTGCTATTTGTTTTGGTCAAACTGAGGTCTATTGATATAAAACAAAGGTAAATGTATACGATAAACCGGAGGAAAATTCATTAAAAAAAGTGTGCTAAATATTAAGTTTCGTGATAACATATAAGTTTGTATTACATATTGGGACGTATAGAATTATTACATGTAATTAATTGGAAGTATTACGTATTAACAAGTCCATCTACCCAAACAGGGAAAAACGGTACAAAATAAATATTTCAAAAAAATTAAGGAGTCTTAGCATTGAGTTGGCAGGCATTATTTTAAGTTTTTATGTTTTTTGTATATACAATCTGCATTTTCGTGGAAATAGATATATTCGTATTTATCATTTCTGCATTTGAGATTTGTTTTTCCGAATGCTTTCATGCTTTAATAATCACCTACCCCTTCAATTTTGTCGCGTTAGATCTCATGAGAAGATAATCACAGAAATGGAATTTTTTTAGGAGTTTAAGTTTTAACTTTTTAGTTTTAATTTTTTTGAAGAGAAAAAATCACCTCCTTGAACTCAGCAATTTGTCTCTGGGAAAACATGGAGAAGACATTGCTTCCAGTTCTTTTTGCTTTCCTGCTGTCCCGAGTGCTGGGTCTTTTGGGTGCTTCGTCAGCGGGCGCTGCAGCCGGAGCCTCAGTCGTCTCCTTCTTCTTGGACTTCTTCACTTTCTTATCATCCGCCTATATGACACAGTTACTCACAATCTCATTTTTTTCCCTTTCAACCTCTAAAATAAAATAAAAAAAATCCTAAGTCGACGATATGTAATATACATATACAAATGTATACGCATGTGAGTGGTGAAATCCTTTGGCGTAACATCCAACACTTTGGGTGTGTAAGCAACTACACAGCAATGCTCTGGTAGTTCCCCCCAAAAGGTTTTTTTTTTTTTGCTTTGAAATCAAACCCCTAAGATTAAGTATTTTGGATTCAAATCGACAAAAAAAAACTCTTTCATGGGCATTGAGCCAGAGAAATTCGCATTGATTCTATAAATACAATTTTTTTGTGAAATATAGTTTTCTTCTTTATAAAAAAAAATTTTACACACTGAAGTCAACCGACCGAAAATGTACGAGGTATAAAGCACGGATTAAGAAAATTGAGTTCAAGAGGAGAACGAATCAAATTGGGGCAAAGTGGTTTTTTTTTACTACTCCTCCGCCTTTGTACATATCCCGGACGGTGTTTTAAGCTCTACACTTTCTCGAATTGAATGAGGAATATTTTAGGAAATTGAACAAAATTTGAGAAACGCTCTTTGTACAACAAATGAATTTTGAGAGTTTTTAAGGTCATGTGGAATAGATTTTAATACAAACAATACATTTTTATGGAGATTAAAATACAAAGTGTTTAAATGTGATATAGGAACATCCTCTGTCTCATTATGTTAAATACCACCCATAAGACACAACTACGTGGGGAGTTTTGAGAAGAAATAGGATGTTAAATTGTGTAATCACCCTCAACACATGCTATAATGACTTGCAGCTGTGTGGTTAGAAAAATTTGAAAGTAACAAGGAACAACCACTTGTTCCTTTTTTTTTTCTCTCTCTCTCTCTCTCTCTCTTTCTCTCTTTAGAATTCTTTCACAGATCAGAAGAGAAAGCACATGGTGTTTTAGCGTCTTTTCCTTTTTGCCACCATGATCTGTGGTAGGAAGTCAGAAAAAGAGGACGTAAGTTGCCATTGTATCACAACTGTTCCAGCCATTAATCACAGGTGCAATTCATTTGGGATAATGAAGGAGAAGAGGTTAAATTGCGGGGAAATGTGTGAGGGGGTTGATCCCAATCTAATTACACACTTTTTAAATTCCCCTCCCACCACCACCACAAAAAAAAAAAAACTAACACCCGAGTGTGTGTGAACCGTTTCGAATAAATCATGTACTCGTAATTAGCCGTGACTCCCTTATAATTTGTTCCTTCTTATTTCCAGAATTTATTTTCTTGTTTAGCTAAATTTTCTACTCTTGTTTTAAAAACTGCGGATAAGATAATATCAAAAATATCAAAAGGAAATAAAAATTGAATTTAAATTATTAAAAAACTTACGAAGCACTTACCATTATAATTGAAGGTTGTTGGGTTTTTTGGAGGTGCGAAAAAGTAAAAATCACCAGAAGAAGTGAAGCGACTTTTGGAGAATGAGAGATGAAAGTGGAAGCAGAGAGGGGGAGGGTGGCAGTAGTAGTATGGATCTTATGGGTTAAAAATAAAGTTTGACTTTTTTCTTTTTCTTCCCCCCTGTAAAAGGCAAGAAAAGTCTTACATCGTTCTACATTATCATCATGTCATTTATATGACTTCCTCTTGGAATTTCCCTCTTTTTACTTTAACTCTCCAAACCATCCCATGTAGTATTTCCTAGTAGAAAAAAAAAAATATTCCCCCTCTATATAAATTCTTTGGTTCCGCACCCCCCGAAAGATTTTTTTTTCTCTACCCATAAAAAAAATATTTTAAAAAAATCTCAAAATGTATCCATCCCAATGTATACATGAATGTGTTATTACTGCAAAAAAAACAAGCTTGTGGATGTGCGAAGAAAACATGCCATTTCCCGTATTATTATAGGTTGTTAATATTACCCACCGCCCTAACCCTTTGGCACCAGCCTCTTTCTGACGCTTTCCTCGCAAATATGCGTTGCTTTCTTCTCAAATTGTCTCACTTTTCCCTCTCTCTCTCTCCCCCTTTTTTTCAGTGAAGCAACAACTTTTTGATCATTTTTCATTCTTTATCATATACGTGCATATAATATGTAATATTCCTTACAGACACTGATTCTTACATTTTGGTCAAAGATGCGGCAAAAAATTATGATGTTATTTTTATTTTTCAGGGATGCCCCAGACCAGGCGTTCATTAAATACAAAATTAGGGAGGATGAACCAATATTCGGGTGAAGTCAACTTTTTTTGCGTGGGTGTGACTGGGGAGCATATGAAGGTTAAAGATACAAACTACAAACCGCAGTAAGTCCTTTTCAATTCTCTTTTCCCTTTAAAATCCCCTGCTGCACGTTTTTAGCTTGGTCGAGGGTTTTTTGAAAGTATACCTTTTTTTAAATCCTCAAAATGTACTTTCCCACGAGAACCTAAATACTTGCATAGTATAATGATAACTTTTTCATTCTTCTTTTGCTTCGTTGTTTCCTGATAATATGCCTTTATTTCGTTTCCCCCATAAAATTCTCCGGATTTACCCCGGTTTGTGCTTATAGCCTTCAGATATAGGACTATACATTATATAAATATCGGAATAAACTCCAATAGAACCAGGTGGGCGAAAAGCTTTTAAAGGAGTTCTCTCTCCTCAAAAGAAACTTTTTTTTTTATTAATTGTGTGTAGACAAAACGTATCCTAAGGATTCTCCCGTTTCGAGTTTCCGCCCATACTTCATGCTCCCTCCTGCATGTAACAAGCTCGGGAATCTTCATGGTGACTCACCCCTTTGAATACCTCCCCCCCCCGTTTATTTAGATATAACACACGTATAAGATGAGCGTTGAAGTACTTGGCATAAGAAGATCACACCCGAAGTGTTCTTCGTATATACAAAACTTCCCCATTTGTGTAAATAGCAGTCAAAGTGTGTGCCCTCACAAAAAAAAAGTACGAAGATTGGAATCTTTGCAGGTCTCACTTGTAATACATTTCAACGTTCCTATAATCTGTACTAAATTTGAGCCACCCTCCCACTTTGGCATCGTCACGGCATTCAGCCCGACCCGATAAAAACCCGGGGAAGTTTTCTTCCTCATTTTACCCATGTATCTCTTTCTGCAAAAACACATAAGACTATGGCGTACCACACTGACCAGCACAGGAATTTAACAAAACTGTACATAGCACAGTGGAAGGCTTGGATGGTGAAGGAAATATTGGGAAAGATGATGCACAAAGATTGAGGATGTTGGCTTATACGAATGAGGAGACAGCAAGGTTTTATCCTCAACATCCAAAGTAACGCTTATAGAATATGTACATTTAGTTAGTTCAAAAAATTATGAATCCCTCAGGGATTATGAATTATTATCTCTCAACAGTTAAAAAAAAATCCTTTCAATGTACCACAGGGGAATTTGAAAAAAAAATGTCTATTTTATTTTCCATCATTTCTATAAATCTAGTAAAATTATTGGTATAGATAACACTCAAACGTCCACACTTGATGCATTTAGATTAAGGACTAACAGAGTCATTTTTCAAGCAGGTTAATCGTAAACCACGGGTTAGTGCACCATGTATTCACGTGAATAAATAAATGGCAATGGAAAATTACCTTTGCAAATTGCATATTACATTATTATTATATTACATTATAAACTTTCGTTAAACGCAAAACTCTTGCCGCACGCATACAATGAGACTGGATGAAATTAAAAAAACAAACGTGTATTCACTACATGCTTAATATATAAGCTTATTTACAAACATGGGGTATTGTGGTTCATTATGATTATGATTAAGGTCTTTCCGCGCGACTCACAATCTTTTTTTTATACTATGGATTAATACAGCTTCCAATGGATTAATTTAATCTTAATCCTCCTTTACATGGGAAGACATCTCCTTGCATCTGCAAGGCTGGACATTTTACCTTGGAATCTATTATTTATTAGTAACTATAGAGCTGAAGTTACAGTTATTTCATACACTTATTTCTTCCAGTAGTGAAGGAAACGGCCTAGGACAAAAATGCATAATTGAGGATATTAAAAATTTTACATGATAAAAAATTACCTTGCTTCATGTGCATCAATTAGCATCTTATTAACAACAAAATTTACTAGAAAAACATGGATTTTCTGTACTTGTACCTTTTACCATACTAGTACTAGGTTACTTTTGCAGCTACTCCAGTACATAATTTTTACGCTATTATTAAAAAAAATTAATTACAATTGTCCATTATTATTATACCCACGAATACGTACGTAAATAACAAAATAAAATTTAACAAAACAAAAAAGAATCTTATGATAACGGAGATTTTATATGCGGAATCATCTTTACAACATGTTAAAGGTTACAAACATTGTATTTTTTTTGTAGTAATAAAAATTAAGGAGAAATCACTAGACTAGGACCTTGGTTAAAATTCCTTCGGCTTTCCCAAGCTAAGTGCACCAACAAAACTGCGTTAATATACTCATTAATGTACAAATGTACGTATAGATTTTATACTTGTTAAAATATGTATCAACTATTTTTTTGCATTCCTTATTTTTCAACACTGTAGTACATTACAGGAATTAAAAAAAAAACATTTTGCTACTTTATGTGCATTGGTTTTGAAAAGAGAGGGAAGGAAAGAATCATTTGTTTCTACTTTCACGTTTACAAGACCCATTAACTCCGACATTGCTAATAATTAGGTTTACATAGAGGAGTGGCTGGTATAAAAAAAAATACAATTCCGACTTGGTGCACGCGATGTACAGGTAAAAGTACTTACAACATGGCACAAGGTCCATGGGCACAGCAAGAAGTCGATTTTTTTTCTTATTCTTTCATATTGTGCGTACTTACAACAATAAATTGTGAAGAATGCAATTTTTTTTTTTTGCATTGTCTCATGAATTTTTTTGGTTACAAAAAAAATATTAAATATTAAGAAATGCTCTCTATTACATATAATAATCAACAATTATGAAAAGGAAATGAAGATTTTTCGCTCATTTCCGTCCCCCATACCTTCAGGGCTTTTGAACTGTACTTTTTAAAAGAGATTGCTGGGGGGGGGGGGAAATACTGAGAATTGAGAAAATACATTTATTTTGTGTGAATATTAAAATCTTTGTTAGTACAAGGAGACACGTACGAAGAAAACTGAGATTAATCCAGGTGCATACAGAGGGTACATTGAAAAACTGAGAAATTTTACGGATTTCTGGAATTCCAGCCCTGTGAAAGGATAATTGGGAATCCCGAAAATCGGGTAAATCTGCGAGTTTATCAACACACCCAAAAAATCTGAAAATCGATATTGTTTTAAAAGAGACAAAAATCCTCTGTACGGGAGAATTATACAAAAATAATAATTGTATATGTTTGTAAAAATTATAGAAAATTTCAGTATGGAAGGAAAACAGATTCTCTTGGCTGGCGAATATTTATTTTTAAGTTTTGACTTTCTTCGTTTTTTTTTATTTGAAGATCATCGGATAATTTGAGAAGTTGTTCCAAATCTTAAGCAACTTGTGTTGTCGTGGTGGTTGTAGTTGCTGTTGCCATTCCTCCTCTGTACTCCTTGAATAATAGGAAGGTTCCGGCAGCGTAAACGACCGTGTTGAAGAGGGAGAATACCTGTAAGTACACAAAATGACAATTGTTATACAGAAAAAAAGATTATTACATTTTTCAGTTCATCTCAAATGCGTATATTTCCCCTTTGTTACATTGTCCATTCCATCATTAAATTCTTACAGGTAAAAAGCACAAACAAGAAACATATGCAGAACCGTCATAACATTATCTATATAATAATCATCACATGGACTTGCTCAACCATGCATGGAGCATGTATGTACATAATACGGAAAACATACTGTTTTCAAAAATACTGAGCGTTTCCTTCCCTATTGGATTTACCTTAATTGCTGCAAAAATATTAATAAATGCTATGCTTCTGCTATTCTACTCATCATTTTATTTTATTCCCTTCCGGATGATTATTCTGTAACCTCTACCATCATGCACCTTTTTCGTCAATGTCATCCACGTGGTTTTGACTTGGTGATCAATTCGCCCTGAGGGCAGAAAAAAATGTCTACGAAAATATCCAACCTTTCTGAAATGGACATTTGTATGCATTAAAGAAAATCTATTTAACTATTTACCATTGCAAAATGAAATATTCTCCATCATACATATCATATTGCATACGTATGCCATTTTTGTTTTAGGATTAAAAAAACGTTTTATTGAATGCCTTTTTTTTAATATCTTTATTTTATACCTACGAAATTTGTGGTCACTGGCCAACATGGTAATTGTTCCAATTACAATCCCTAATTTTTCTGCTCGGCGTGTGGTTAAGGAATTAAAAATAATGGAAATATATAAACACAAAAAATGTGGTTAAGCTTACGAATAGACCTTTACGACCAACTAAATGCCGTCCTCCTGGCTACGAGGTGACTAATATTTGCAATTAAAAAACAATTATTTCTATGCCAAAGCTATCAGAATCAGATAATTAAATTCAAATGACTAAATATCCACGGTGGTCCTAAATGCACTATGCACACATCATTTAATTTTAACTCGGGAACTAGGATGAAATGTATTTGGTCCAAAAAAAAAGGTTCTTTCACATTGATATTCATTTGCAAAAATGTTTTTTGATATTCATTATTCACTTACGGCAGCCGCCTCGTAGTAACTTCTGTAGTAGCCAATGTAGGAGACGGCAGCAAATTCAACAATCATGGCAATGAGATAAAAAAGCGTGACACCGGCCGTATAATAAAATTCCTGTGCAAAAACAAAGAAATGCAATGTACATTTTACCTAGAAATAAAAAACGGTAGCTCTTTCACAATAGATTGGCATGATTTTTTTTTTTTTTACAAAAATGACTATAATACCGATAAGAAATAAATGTTTCCATACAAAGAGAAGGACGACTTACAATTTGTACCCAGGGAACAGGGAGATTAAAGGACTCGCGAACGCTGAAAAGGTAGATAAAAGTCAGGATTAGTGTCAAGATAAAGGCCATGACAACGACGAAAAGAAAGAAATTGGTTCCTCCCTGAGCGTAAGGGTACAGAGAGGCGGGGGATCCCAAAGCCATGCAAAGTATTCCTAGGAGCTGGAAAAAAACACAAAAAAAATAAAATAATGAAAGACTCATCAATTTTTCATCATTTCCATATAATGGGTAAAAAATCGGGATTTAAAATCTTTGCAAAAATTGATAGTCATTCCCAAAAAAGGTATATTCACTAGTACAATCTATACAGTTTACTTCTGCCTATTCAATTCCCTTCAGAGATCTGAAGGAAGGGATAACACATGTATACATATGCTTCCGTCTCTCCAATTCGCTATCGTATATAAACAATTTTTTTTAGTCCGTGCCATTCTCAAATTTGGAGATGATAAGAATGATTATTTAGAAAAAAACAAAAGTGTAGTAAACCAATAAGATAAGGACATGGGCGCATTTCCTCCGCAAATAAAAGTATTATACAAATATAAAGGTATATACAATTCACACAAATAACACACGCACAAGTTGAAGGGATTAATATGTACATAATGGAATGAAATAAGAGGCAGAAAATTTGAAGGGAAGACACTTATAAAAAATCATGTGTCCAAAGAAGAAGACGAGACTCTCATGTTTCTTGAGCATGCTGATATCATAATTGTAATCACTCACGAAATCTCAAGTTACGCCCCAAGAACCCTTCTCTTCGCATATGCTCATCATCATGTGTAATCAAAAAAAAATATATATAAAAATCTCGAATTTTATGTTAACTAACAAACATTTTTCCTGTGTACTCTAATGGAAGTAATAGGAAGACGTAAACAAATTTTTGACTCGTCTTTCCTTTCTCCTCACAACCATATACTTTCTCTATCTCTATTAACTAAATAATGTACGTAAGTACATCAAAAGATTTGGGGGATAAATCCCAGTGAGCATCTCTATCCGAGTGCACACATCCATGTTGATCGGTCACATCTTTGCAGTAATAAAGAAAACGAAAAAAAAATAAATAATGCAGAGGCAGCGTAATCTTATATTGACGAGAGGAAGAGATGTTCTTAAATAGTCCTGACATTATTATTTGAGAGATTTATTTATTTTTATTTATTTACAGTCTGTATTTTTTATATACCCCTGAAATTTATTTCTGAAGGAAAAACTCACCCTCCCAGCCAGAGTAGCTGGGGGGAAGCACATGTTTGAGTACAGCAAAAATCATCAACATCATGATGATGAGGAGAAAGCATGCGAGCGACAGGGTTATAATGGACTTTGAAAGAACATCAAGTGAACAGAAAGCTCATGTACGAGGAGCAATGGCATGTAGTATTAATTATGCATGTTTTTTTCCTTTCTTTCCCTCCCTCTATTTCAACAGTCAACGCGCACTAATTCCCATTTGAGTACCCTTGATGAGCTTTCTTGAGAGTGATCAAAGGTAATTCGTTAACCCTTTCTCTCTCTCTCTCTGTCTCTACCCATCTATATATAAGCTCGTTTGTACAGTTTACTTGCAAAGCAAGCAAGATAAAAAAAAGAAGGAGGAACTGTACAAGTGTTGTTAAAAAAAATAATTTTACAGTTCAAAATATATGCAGGTAAATGTGTATCTTTAACCCTAGCATTTCCCTTCTCAACCGTGGACATTCATGGGGAAAAGGAAATGGAGTAAAACATTTTTTTTTCTTCTTCTTTTCATTTGTTTACTATATGTATCTCTTCTTCAAAGCCGGGCTTACTCTTGCATGTATGTAAACAAATAAGTCACAAGGCTTTTTATACGCATGAGGGAGGAAGGGCTGTGAAGATCATTTTGGGGGGTGTAACCATGAAAGTGTATACAACTACTTATTTTGTGTATATTCCATTTTAAATATATGTAATATATTATATACGGTACATACATCCCATGTGTGCGGTCCCGCATGGGTAAAATGGGCAACAATTTTAGTGGTTACAATTATCTTTTTTAAAGTACTTCTTGTCATCTTCCTTTTCGACTCCCGCCACCACGTTTTTTTTTCCTTCTTTGAAATTATACATATATGTACGTGCCTGAATTTTTAGCAACATGACCACACTTGAGAGACTCCTTGGTACATAATGAAGGTGTCACATGCACAAGGAGGTTGACACGTTCCCCATGAAAGAGAAGTGCAATGTCATGTACATAGTTGGTGGGAAACACGTGTGAAGATCATCATTCACAATGATCTCAACGATGGTGGCATGATTTTTTTTTAGCTCTGTAACAATTATTTTCACTTGAAACCATATACTCTAAGTTCCCTCTCAAATGGAAGGGCATCTGTTTCTTGACCTGCTTTGACCCTGAGTTGAAATGCTGTTTTTTTTTACTAATTAATACGTGAACACGCGACACAAAAATCATTTTACAGTCATATGTACAATATTACTCCGTTTTTGGAGAATATGGATAATTTGAACATTTTTAAGGATAAGATTTTATAAATAGAGTTTTGGAGTTTTTTAGACGGAATTTCGGCGTATCGGACATGTATTGAACGTGAAAAATTGAGCTTTATACGCGGGACAATTTTGGAGTGTCCATTTCCGGCATTTTTAGCATAATTTCAGACATTTCCATTATAGTAATTCTGGACTTTTCAGCATAATTCCAGACATTTGCATTGTAATTCTGGACATTTTCTGTATAATTCTAGGCAGTTAAAGAAAAAGACAACTGGATTTTCAGTACTTTTATTTGCACATGCAAAGTCCGTATTATATACAGATGGTATTCTACCGGAAAGCTATAAATGTTGAAGGATTCAAGGCAGAATTGTCGGGATGGGTAACGGAATTTATATTTTTAATTATAAGGTTGTACAGGTCAAACACACATGTTACATGTATGGGTATATGCCATTCATCAAACAGTAGTAGCTACCATTTATTTGTAGCTTGAGAAATTGATTTTGAAAGCCCGACATAAAATTGATTGTTGAATGTAATTGTCAGTGGGAATTGAAAATTCCACACCCCTAAGGAATTAAAGATCATCATCACCCGAAATACACATGCTTCTCCACCAAACCCAACGGATTCAAGGTGTGTTTCAACTGTGAAATAACATGACACCATAAACACTCACACACAGCTTTGTTCATGAGGTAATACAGGAAGGAAAAAAATCTGTCATAATCACTATCCTCCCGTATAAAGGGGAATGAATGTGAACTTGGAGTCATGATTCTGCATTTCAAATTACGAGGGAGTCAAAATTCACACGCATGCCAAGACCAAAAAGGGCTAACAACAATACATGTATTAATAATTCCGTCATAAAATTTATCAAGAATTCCATTCACAGTGAGCAATTTCCTCTCTATCCAATTTTTTATATTTTTATTTTCGGAGGCTCCAACTACTATACGATTCCTGTACGATCACCGTGGGACTCTTTTAAACTCTTAATTTTTGTTTCTCTATATGCAATAAGTAAAACATTGAAATTTCCGAAGGTTGCCCTTATATTTGTGTGGACCAAACCACAAATACGAAATTGACTATTTCACTAACTAATGTCTCCATCTGAAAAAAAAAAGTGGTATTTTACTTATTTGATCAAAATTAAGCAGTTGACCTCGAACCACAAGGGAGTTATTACCAACACCCACAACATGGAAGCTGAAGAGTTTCGATGACTCAAAAAATCTTCATATGTATTTGGTCGTACTCTACCATTCAAGAAAAAAAATCTGCCACAAATTCTTGTGGGGTTTAAAGCGGAAGAGAAAAAGCTTTTGCCATGAATGGTCTTTTTTTTCCTTTCGTGCTTTGCTCATCAACATAGCGACAAAACATTAGTAGAGTAAACAGAAAATTTGTCAGGACCAAAAAATCTCACCACGTTGAAAAATTCATTGTATTTGGTTGAAAGCAAGTCTTTGTGGTAACATGACCAAGAATAGAAGTAAAGGAAAACATCAGATGTGCCCCCGCAAATGGAAATTTATTGCGTAAATCCATTTGTTATAAAACTCCATAATATTATTCTGATCCAGGATTTTTACTACACGTGAGTAGGGAAACGCATACCATGTAGTAAACCTATAAGATTGTGGATATGCATAGATAAATTGAGAGAAGCTATGATCAAAAAAACCATGTTGCTTGATATGATTTGCCAAAAAAAAACTAAAGCATGCTTGGTGTGACAAAAGCAATTTTTCTCAACGTGGGTTAAACCCACGTAAAAAATCCCTGTGAAGACTAATATAAAAGCAATAAGAGGGTGAGCAACAAAACTTGCTCATCAATTGATTTTTATTATGTGTCTCACTATACATTATAGGTAGTTTTTTTTTTGTGGAGGATATCTCCAGACAAGGTTATACCTCACACTGTACTACAGTTGTTCTTCCTCATCTTGTCCGTTTAAGGCTCTCTCTCTCTCTCTCTCTATACAGACACAAGCATGACAAATGAGTTGGAGGCAAACAAATCTGGAGCCAGCCTTTCCTGGACTCAACCCTTTTGACTTTTATTTTCCACTTGCCCTTTTTTTCCCTCCTCTTCCAACTTTCCTAACGTCCATGATCAAAAAGATACACCCACTTCAAAGCCTACAGAATCCCCAGTTACTTGCCTTTCAATTTTGTTTTGTATACGTTGAATTCTTACGAAGTCTTCAAAAATGTTACAGGCTTTATGACCAAAACCCTTTCATCCCATTCGTCTTTCCAAATGATCCTCGTTATGGGGTTTAATAAAATGAGTATGTATTGCATTGGCTAATTTCAGTAAATTGAATTCCCTTTTCACCATTCCTCTGGGACTTTTGACATTTGAAAGAGAGAATTTCTTGTACACAAAAAATCTGAGAGGAATCCTAAAAGAGAGGGAAACTTAATGAAAAAGCACACAGCGATATTTTTCTTGGAATAAATTCTAACTTCATCTATAACCAGGCCTTTTACGAGCTTTGAGCATGAAGCTCTTTGACTTTTTCAAGAGAGGTATTAACTACCAGTAAACGCATGAACCTTTGCAACTCCATTTGCATTTGAAAATAGGAAATGCAAAGGAAGTGATCTGCGTTCAAAAAAAAAAACAACTAAAAATGGAAGAAAGGAGAGGATCATAAAAAGAACCAAATGTGGTACGTGCTTAACACTAAAAACAATTTCCATCCTTCCTTCTGACTCTCTCCAGTTAGATTGGAGAGAGAGGAAGAAAGATATTCTGGGCACGACTTGAAGCAAGGTTATAAAAAATAAGGAATGCATTATATGTGATTTATTCAAAATCATGTAGTTGCATCTTGCACCCAATGCATTTGTACGAGGCACTGTATTGGAAAAGTGCGTGAAGTGAAGAGCTATTAAAAGTAGTACGTCTTTGTGAGGAAAGAAAGAAAGTTGATGGGGAATGAAATGAAGGAATATAATAAATTCCCGTTTATTTGACTCCAATTTTTTTTTCTTTTTGTCAATTGATTGAATGAATATTTTCTTTCCCCCTTCATTTTTAATGAACACTCATTGTTGAGAAGATATGATTCCACCCACACCCACATACCACGATGGTTGAACACAAGTGGGCTTTGTGCATCCTACCTAACGTACTTCATCTACTTTACTATACAACACACACTCCCTTCAATCGTGAGTACGACGACTCAAATACGTGGCTCTTCACTTCCAATGCCGTCTTTAATGACTGTGAAAGCTGTTTTTCTCTCGAGAGAAGAGCAATAAGAATTGTGTAACATGTACTTTGATTGTATTTGGGATAACTGCATCTCTCTGTGAACACAATTTTATACAAGAGAGACGGTAAAAATGAGAGAGAGAGAGAGAGAGAGAGAGAGAGAGAGAGAGAGAAAGCGCAAAAAAGGGAGAGGAAAAAAGTGAGAGAGAGAGAGGTAAAAATGTGTATGAGAGAGAGAAATAATGATATAAGGTGAGAGATGTATGTAGAGAGAGAGAGAGGAAGATGGACAGGCTGGGAGAGACCGAGAGAGAGGATGGATAAGCTGAGAGAGACAGAAAGAGAGAGAAGGGAAAAGAGGAGAAGTAATAAGAGGGAAAAGAGAGAGAAGAAAAGATAGAGGAAACAAGTGGGGAAAAGAGAGGGAATGAGAGAGAGAGAGAGAAAAAGAGAGAGGAAACAAGTGGGGAAAAGAGTGGGAATGAGAGAGAGAGAGAAAAAGAGAGAAAGGGATGGAAATAGGGACAGCGAGCGGACAAGGGAAAAATGGAAAGTTAAAAGAGGGAAAAGAAAGAGAGAGATAAATAGAGAGAAAAAAAGAGACGGAGAAAAAATAAAGAGAAAAAAAGAGACGGAAAAAAATAGAGAGAAATGGAAAGAAGGAGAGAGAGAGTAAAGGGTTCTTCAGATGCACATGCATATACACCCGCTTGTCATTTTAATTTTAGTTCCTCAGGATAAAAAGTATTCAAAACGTATTCATAAACACAGCCAAATGACAGTTACACAATGGCAGGTTATTGGCCAAAGTCTGCATGTGGTATACACCTTAATAGATAAACTCGTGTGTACAGAAAATTCTTCTTCGCTCACCGAATGCTTTACCCCTTTGAAACCTTCGCTGTCCCGTACAGTTTTATTCGACTACTACATACCAGAAATTGTACACAAACTCTATGCACTTTACAGCATAGGGGAATAGCCGTTGAAAGATTCCTCCTTGGTACCGTTTACCAACATATGCATCATCTGATATATGTTTTCTTTTTTTTTTGCCGTGTTTTAAAATACCAGCAGGTAGGTAAAGGTATTTTTACACAGGTACAAGGAACATATGTGGTGATTGTGTTTTTTTTTCTTGACAAAACAAGGATGAGCCCACGAATTTGAATGCAGCTGTTTTGCAAAAAAAAAAAATTGCATCAACCACCTCAATCTTCTTCAGGTGCTGGGACAATCTTGCTGCTTTCTCACAGGTAGTAGAAAAATAAAGGACAAAAGGTTGGATTTTTTTTTGGATGTGAATGCTCACACGAATTTACCTCTGGGTAAAGGATATAAGCATAAGGGAGAAAAGCAGGGAAATACGGAGAAGGGAAGATATAATACAAGATGTACTGCTTTATCAATTTTTGCAAGAAAAAAAGCCACACCTTCACCGTTTTTGAGGGAGACATTTCACGAATATTACCATTCATGGTCCTTGTTTTTCAGCCGCCAGTCATTTTTTTCCTTCAAATTTCAAAACAGAAACTTTTTTTTTGCGAAATCTTTTTAAAGAATTATCTTTAACAAATGGTTACACAAAAATTTGGGATTGCCTTCCCCACATTTCTTGAAAACTAACAATCCCTTTGGATTTTTTTTTTTTCGGGAAAAATAATTTATCTTAGTTCTAAGAAGATGACAAATTGGGTGGTTCTTTCTTTTTGTCCAAAAATTCCCCCCTCTACACATCAGCGCCATGATACATGATGTAACATGTGGAGATTAAAAAACAACAACTTGAGCACTGACGGAGATGAAGTGTTAAACTCGTTAATAAAGTCAGAGAAAAAACCATGAAAAACCATATGAGATATTGTAAGAAGAAAAAAACAAGGATTTAATGCTGATGCGGATTCATCTGCTTCGTTCGTAAAAGTCCTCTAGTTTCCCCCATGCCCCACATGGGCATGCTTAACCTCCATTTTTTTTTTATTTTATTACAAATAATTACTCTTTTCGATCCCCGGCTGGTATTATATGTACCCCCTATTATTTCTACTCATCTCATCTTAACCTGAATCGTCATTCACCAGGCCAAAACACTGGGATGAGGGAGGACAATTCATTAAAAGGACTTTCCGCCCTCCTTTAATTTTTTTTTAAATGATCCCCTTTTTTTGAAAGCTTTTTTTTTATATGGAAGCAGAACACGAAAGAAATTTAGGGGACTTCTTCACGCAGTCCCTTGACATTCATCATTCGTAATTCGTAACAGTTGCGGCAGGGCAATAATCGTCAGAAGTGTGCACAAATAAAATCAAAGGGAAGGGGTAAAAGGAAAAGCCAGAAGTCTTTTCCCTTTTTCACGACCGTCAAAGTATACCAAGAGAGTCAAGGCAATAATAAATAACTTGCATTATACGCCTAGAATATCTGTGTTTAAAGGGTTCACAATATATATATTTATTGTAATTTACGACCAGCGTTTCCCCTAAAACTTTTTCACGTTCTCTCGGCAATAATAATAACTTTTTCAACGCCGGAGCGTATACGTATGTTACATTATTATAGGTTCTGTAAAAAAAACGGTATTTTTAAAACCACTAACACGCTTGACTCTTAAATAGTGTCTGTATGTGTGGGTTATAAATGGTGGAGGAAGATAAAAAAAAAATGAAACACTAAATGCGGTCGCATGGGCTTATCCATCTATAATTAGTGAGCCGAAAAACATTCCCTTTCAGGGATAAAAATGGAAAATGCATATGTATACAGTATGTATATAAGTCTTAGAAAAAAGTCTTTTCTCTTTTTCTTTTGAGCGGTGCTGTGATGAATAGATGATGTCCTGATTGAACTTATATATATATAGATTGTACTCACGTATTATTCTCAATATATATACGTAAATAAAATGTACTCCGTATATTCTCCATATATTAAATAAATGTATTTGTAAGTACATGCATTTCCATTGAAGAAACAGCAAATCACCAGAGAAATGGGGATGATTCGACGGTGATTTTAATCTCCTTTTAATTAATCATTTCCCCTTTGCTTTCAACTGAGTTTTTTTTTAAATTCAATATTGCTACAAATAATCTTCCTATAATGATTTACTGGTATGTATTCACACGACTACTGATCGTTAGAAAAAACAAACAAACACAACGATGCCTTCCTCTGTTACAAGACAAAATATAGTCACGGCCTGATAATATACATACAAATCAAAATACTCTATACAGCTTACTCCACAACCCTTTTTTTTTTGCTCTTGGTATAGTTTAAACAAAAAAAAAATAACATAAACAAAATGGGATATTGTTGAGAAGGTATAAAATACAATGGGAGTAGTGAGGTGAGCAGATTTTTCACGCCTAGGTGCTTGAGGAAAGACCAAAGGAAAGACAAAAAACGCTTTGGGAGGATCAGAAGAAGCGTACAATTTTTTTGTGTCCAAAGTATAAAGTGGGAATGCATAGACAAGATTATTGGGGACAATCCTTTGCCAAGGGGATAAATCCTTTGGCTTGATGATTCGTCTTTTAATTGTAATATATGTTATTCTTGTTCGTACAAAAATAACTTTGATTCTGGAGTTTTGCTTTTGTGATCATAAATTTACTATTATTTCTTATGGTACGCTCATCCTCCTAAAAATTGGCCCATTACCCTAATGCTGAGCTGGAGGAAGTGATGAGATTTACCTAGAATTCCGGTGCTTTATAATTCATTGGAATTTTGGAATCTCCAGAGCCCAAATGTAAATTTCCTGCCTTACATTTTCATTATGTAGAAATCATAGTAGAAATGTTTCCACTGAAAAATGCTTCGTTTTTTTTTAGATTGTATATACCAAGGACCTTCTCTGTACCTTCTGGAGACTTTGGTTTATCATGCTATAAATATGTACGCAAGTTTAATGCATACTTTGCATGGGCAAAATGCGATTCCACAATGACTGGGAGAATCCCTGCTAAAACTTTCTATCCAAGGGAATACAAATGGTTTAAAAGGACATTAAATTATGGACACATGAGGAAATGAAGCATCTACGTTATACCATGTGGCTTCTGCAAATCCTCGTAAATACATTTCTAAGGACTACTGGATTTTAAGTCCCGGTTCACTGAATCTCAAAAAAAAGGAACATACATATGTATGTATGTATATTGAGCATGCTTATTACAATGCAAAGAATAGAGAATTTAGAGCTGACGTCATGCCGCACCAAATAAATGAAATTTGTCAAAGTGGAAATCAGATTCCGCTGCTTTGTATCCGTAAATACAAGCTTTTTTTTAATAGAAAACAAAAACGAATAGACTGTAGCAAGAAGATACATTTCTTTTTCTACAATTCGTGTGCACCCCGCAAAGAAGCGTAAAGATCTCGAAATTCTTTAATTTCCATGCCTTGCGGCTACACGGACTCCGGAAGTGCATTAGTGTCCGTGTGAATGCATGTAAAATTCTGGGTTTTAAGCCAAAATAATTCCAAAGATACCTTGAAGCAAAAAGCCTTACGATGACAAAATTAATACTATGTAACTTTTGCAGGTGTTACTTGAAACATTCATGGCTTAAACGGAAATGAAAATAAATTCTAAACATTTATGTACTTCAAGAGGATTGGTGAGGAAAAACGATTGTAGTACATCTGTTAAGGAATAATAGATCTTTTCAGATGAATTCTTATATTAATTTGAGAAATAAATTAAATAAATAAAAACTGCGCCGTTATACCGTGCAACTATACATATAATGTACAATGTAAAGCAATACTATTCTGTGCAATTCTTCAGATGCCACCAAATGTCAAGTAAATTTCATATCAAACATTTTATCCAGGACCCACGCAAATACAAACAATACTTACAATACTTAAAAAAAAATGAAAATATTCTGAAACGTAACAATCCCGGGAAACTCACCAGCTCCAGAAGTTTAATCCATCCTGCGGGACTTTTAAAATAGTCCACATCTAATTTGATCCAATCCAAAGAATACAAAGGGCCGGAGCTGGTAGTGGTAGTGACGGTGACCGGTTGACCCGCAGGCTTTTGACCTGGTGCACGCTCATCGGACATCATTTTGTTGATTTTAATTTTTTTTTAAATTTTTTTGACAACAACGAAACAACTTTCCTCTATTTATCCCTTTATACCAATTCCGTTCTCACCCTGAAAATTGTTTTAATAAAACACTCACACACGGAAAAACACATACACACACAAGCACCACACTAATGGGTAGATTCCGTGGAGGTAAAAAAAAAAAATTACCACCTGTTGCTTCCTTTTCACCTCACCTTTGATTCACCCACCGTAATTTCTAAATCTCCTATTTTTTGTTTTATTATTTATTTATTTTTTGCTCAAATTACTGTAAACACAGTAGAGCCAGAAAATGACAGCTACTGTTAAGAGTTCGAAGATGTCTTTCCTTATCACGATGTCGATTTACTGAAGAGACCAAGGGGGGAAGACGTTCACAAAAGATGCTCAGTAAAAGCACACGTAAACAAGGCACGTATAGAAAAAGGAGTTGAAAAATTTTGGAGCACAACTTTCCGAAGGTCTTCACTCCAACAGTGGAAGCAGAAGAAGAAGAAGGAAAAGAAGCAGAAGAACGAGAGGAATTCTCTGTAGCAGGCGAGTTGAGTTTTGTGTAGTGCTCGTAGTAGTGCTACGTCCATCAGGGGGAGGGGGAATAAAAAGTTTGCGTAGGAAGGAAGAAATGATTATTGCAAGAAGAGGCTCTCCTCACACACATTTACACACACACACACTCACACACATGTAGTTTTAAGTGCACACACAACCACAAAAACCTACGTCGTCTAAACATCCTTTTAACACACAGTATAAGTATACATACAAATAATAACCAGAGTTTTATCTCACCCTTCGTCTCTCTCTTTCTCTCTCATTCTCTTGATTTCCCTCGATTTCTCGCTCTTTCTTTCCCTTTCCCTCTCTCCTTGTTCCTCTTTCTCTCTCTGTTTCTCTCTCTCCTTGTTCCTCTTTCTCTCTCTGTCTCTCTCTCTCTGATTCTCTTTCTCTCTCTGTTTCTCTCTCTCTGATTCTCTGTCTCCCTGTCTCTCTCTCCACCTCTCTTTTTCTCTCTCTCGCTGTTTTTCTTATTGTCTCTCGCTGTTTCTATTTCCATTTCTCTCTCTCTACCTCTCTCTGTTTCTCTCTCCCTACATCTCTCTTCTCTTGCTCTCTCTCTCTCTTTGTATGTGTGCATCTCTCTCTTTCTCTCCATCTACCATTCCCTTTCTCCATATATTCATCTCTTTCTCTCTCGACCACTCTCTTTCTCTTTGTTCGTCTCTCTCTTTCTCTCTCGACCACTCTCTTTCTCTTTGTTCGTCTCTCTTTCTCTTTCTCTCTCGACCACTCTCTTTCTCTTTGTTCGTCTCTCTCTCTCTCTCTGTTTCTATTTCTCTGTGTTTATCTCTGTCTTTCTCTCTGTTTTTATTTAACTGTGTGTCTCTCGATTCCTATTTCTCCCAGTGTTTCGTTCACTGTCTCTCTGTTTTCGCTCTATGTCTCTCCTTTTTCTCCGTCTCACTTTCTCTCTTTCTCTCACTATCTTTCTCTTTCTTGTCTCCGTTCCTCTCTCCTCCTGTCTATCTCTTTCTCTCGTTTTTGTCTCCTTCTCCTAGCGCTGATTTAAAAATTTTGAGTCATGAAGAAACCTTGAGTAGAGTATGTAACACTTGAAACTAATAATAATAATAATTGAGCTTTGACGTTCAAAAGAGTCATGTACTAAAACATCACCGGAATTCGACTGTTGAAAAGCTCTCTCTCTTAAAAATGTAGTTACTTCAGAATGTTGAGAAGCACACCTTTCCTATTCATATACAGGTGGTATACAACATCCCCTCTCCTAACAAAAAAAAAGTGTGCTACCAATGTTTACCCTCTTCATTTGCTCGTAATAATATATTAAGAAGTGTTCTGTGATCTCCCGTCTATAAATACATACGTGGCATGACTATACTACCGTGGAGTGAACATGCTCACTCTTTTTTCGCACAGATAACAATAATAAAAGGAAGAGTTAACTTTTTCCTTTCAAAGGAGAAGAAGAAGGACTTCCTCGGCAATAATGAGAGAAATAAGGAGGGTGAAGAGAGAGAAGGCGAGAAGCACGAGATGGAGAGGAAATTAAAAAAGTATATGTTTTATCATACCATTTCTTACATACTGATTAGTATGACTTTATCACCCGTAAAGTACAGGTTTTTGTATGGTATTTTTGCTTTATTACAACCCTTTCGATGATTATTTGAACGAGATATGTTTTCTTTCCCCCCTTTTTTTGTCCATCTTTCACCCCTGCCATACGAGAACACCAGAGAGAAAAGAAAGTGTGTGTGCTCATAACGTATGCACTTTAAATATGCATATAGATGTTACCTACAAAACTCCCCAACAATCAAGCCCGATGAAGTTCTCTGGCCTAAACTTTCCTTGGCAATAATGATGATAATAATGATGATAAAGCTCACAAGATATTATTATGATTGTGCATCATTACTTTCATCTTTTTTTTTCTCAATGAGCGAATCAGCCAAACTGATGGATGTAAATATGTACGATATTTTTGTGCATATAAAATTCCTTTTTTTGTACTTCCATCAGATCAATAGGAAAACTTTTATTTCTTACTTATTTATATGCCTTTGTAATACGAATTATCCTTTTTTTTACAGATAGCTCTTTAACCCTTTTTCTCCTACAACTTCAATGTTTACTACAAATACAATGATCAAGAGAAGCCCATGTGTTTTTTATACATATTATATGACGGACGGTCCTAGGTGCACGGTAGTTGCGTGGGACGTTTAACAAGGAATATAAGAAGTTCAAAAAATATAATATGTATATACATGTGTGTGGGGGGATGTTTTTCTATTATACTCTCTTTTAAATGAAAATGCAATGGATACATAATAGAGAGGGAGAGAGATGTCAGAAGAGAAGAAAAAATCATATATAGGAGGGCCTCGCCTCCTTCTTCTCTTTAATTTCTTTTCCGTCCAGCCTTTTTAGTTATAGATATTTTTTTTACATATGTCTTTCTCAACCCTTTAGTCCCAGGACTCCTCCATAGTAACTACATGTTCCGCTCCCATGTTATATGCACCATTTGAGACGCTTTTATGAACTGTAGAGCGTGCTGTATTGTCTAAATATGAAGTGAGGAAGGAGAGGAGAAAATGCTTTTTGTGACTTTTTCAGAGCTTCGGAGAGATGATACGTGTCACAGTCGTGGATTTGTATTTGTACTTTTTTTTTTGACAATGATGTGCGTAACTATACGGTAAGAAGTATATAGGTATTAATTTTTTTTTATAATGGTGAGCCATATACAGGCAAAGGTTTGGAGGAATTTTGTGAGTTATAAAGGATGCACATGCATAGTTGAACAGGTATTACAGGAAGGTAGAGAGAGAGAGAGAGAGAGAGAGAGAGAGAGACAGAGAAGAATATATAGACCAATGGGGAAAATGTCCTCAGGCATTGCCTGGTTGTCTAAAATTCACCCTTTGAACTGTTCATGCATTCATTTATGCTGGCCGTGTACGACGCAAGTAAACTTTGCTAAGCTAACCTTCTTCAAAGTGCCGAGCATAAGACCAAGTGCAAAAAAGAATAATAAAAAAAAAGCTCCTAACTGTATTGTTGGGATGTCGTATTTACACTGCTTCACACATATGTATTCCAATGTTTGTATAGTTATTAGTTATTTGGTGAAAAAGGATGCATGTAAATAAGTACACAAAAAGATTTTTTTTTTCTTCCATACTCGAGGACAAGTCCCGTGGTAGGGAAAGGTATGATAATAATATTTTAGTGAATGTATATAATATATAAATATATGTATATGCAAAAAGAAAGAATATGCGGTGAGAGATTGAGCAAGAGGGGTGTATGATGTAGTATGAAAGTATTAAAAAAAACTGTCGACATTTCCGTAACCCACAGGGTAGGACGAAAACGTCAAGAACACAAGGAATGACAAGATTATGAGTTTTTTCCCTCTTTATTCTTCCTTAATTGATAATGCCAACATGTTCACGTGTAAATTAATGTAATAACCTATTCTTTGGAATAAAATCGCATACTGATCATAATGCAGAGAGATTTTAGGAACTGTGCTACATGGGCATACCCAAGATTTTTATTGGTTGTTATGTACACAGGAAACTATATTATTATTTTTTTAGCATTTAGTACCAATAACAAAAAAAAAAGGGGTTGGACAGTTGGACTCTTCTTTCCCTCCCTTCACTTACTGACTTACGTGATCTTAATCTTCTTTTTGCCTCTCTCTCACCTCTCTTTCTTACAGCCTTGTCACTCATTTACTGAGAAATGCTTGTTGTGGTGTACCCTTACTGTGAAAACAACTGTCTTGAGAGTGTCTGAGGTTGATCTTTCGAATGCTACACAAATTCCATGGAGGTTAGATTAAAATGCTTCCTCTCTTATTTTGTTCTTAAGCCCATAAAAATGTATTGTTTTATATGGAGCTCAACATGCTTTAATGGTTGGTTCAGCCTCCCTTTAGATGCTCATTTATCACATCCGTTCCCAAACAAAAAAGAAAGGTCAGATTCATGGTATATTACGTAAGCATCTGTACACTCTCTTGGTAGGTCAATCTTTTTGTTTTTATGGGCGTAAAAAGGGAGAATCCGGGAGTCAAGTAACTTTGGATTTTTTTTTACCCAGTAAACTAAGAAACTACAACGGCAGTTAAACACATTCCAATTCTCTGTACCATCCTTTCCGACATATTTTATATGGATATTTGTTCGTTGGAAGCCTCAGCTTTTTGACACTTTGAGAGCATTTTTTTTTTGAATTAGTTGGAATTATACATTTTGTTTTCACAATAGTTTGCAGGAAACGCCAATCAAATTCGTGATCGTAATGACCTCCAAATTATTCTGTGGTAAAATCCGTGGAATCAACTTGATCCATGAGACGGTCCCATATACGAGCTCAGATTATTGAACTCAATGACGTGAAAAGACAGGGAGCCATAAGCCCGAAAATCCATCTATAGTCAATGTCATGGTTAAGCAATTTCTGGATCTGAAGGACATCCATACTCCATACGTACACGTATAGATGGAATGGGACCTTGCAAAATTGTTTTTGAAGGATGTTCTGCTGCTTTTTGTGGTTTCAATCACTCGAAAGCAGCCTTTAACTGGAGGGGGAATTTCTGGGGAAATGCATGAGTTACCAAAAAAATTACATTTAGTTCCACTCAGAATATTACCAAAGGGACAATTAAGTCCTTTTTCCATAGTCATACCCAGGTATGAGACATTATTTTTACTATAGTAATAGGAAAAATAATGGGCATACGGTAAAATGAAGTACAAAAAAGTTTCTCACGGTGACATTGTGTGACAAATATCACCTTTATAACCACGAGGGGTGAACTACCCTTCAATCAGGTCAATTAGTAGGACTTTTCTGGAAGCTCTAGCAAGATCCCGAGACCTTATCTCGACAGCTAAATCGTTGACGGCATTAGGAGAGACACCGTAAAGCACATTTGGAATTCTAAATGTGAAATAATGTTATTGTTAAAATACAAAATATTTTTCCTCCTCTTAATGGTCATCCCCTTTTATGTTGTGAAAGAAGGGAGAGAAGAGTGAGAAAGAGAGAGAGAGAGAGAGAGAGAGAGAGAGAGAGAGAGAGAGAAAACACAGTCCTTTAAAGAACTCTCATGGGCTGCCTTGAAACAAGTACATAATTACTAGTGGCTTGTCTTTGGAACGCAAATATATACCATAAGTGAGACTGGATAACCGGTTGAACACACCTTTTCACTTTCTCTTTAGCTCTTCCCCTTGCCTTTCCGTGAATTTACAATGGTAATGTGCCGCATACGCACACACCGCCAGCGTCTTTTTTCTGGGCTAATTACAAGTCATATGATGACGAAGTTAGCACAACTTGTATTTATTCAACGTGTAGAATGTGTTAAAGCTGGTTGGCGTGTATGTGTTAAAATCATGTACGACGAAAAAGGATAAATGTATGGGCAAGGGAAGGAAATCTGACTGGGAGTAAAAAGACATTTTGAAAGTAGGCAACTAATAATAGAGGAGGGAGAAAAGAATTTCTATTTATTATTTATGCAGAATTTGTTATATGAAACCTTACAGTATGAAGGATACGCAGTGGTGGGAACTGAAATTAGTGCTTATTTAATAGAAGGGAAAAACAGCATAGGGAAATTATTCACAGAGAAATGAATGAAAGGGGAAGATATTGTAGATAGTAGATACACATGAGACGTAGCGGAACCCCACAGAAAGAAAAAGAAGTTCGGAGTTGAGAGATGAAACTGAAAACAGCATAAATAAATTCCCTTCATGTAAGTTCATTATTGAACAATTTCTCTGACGGGAATTATTATTCAATTTTCTTTTGTGGCTTCGACTTTTAACGTACCTATCAATTATGTAAGTAGACGATGATTCGTATCACTGTCCTTCATTTTTATTTATTACATTTGATGGCTTGTCATCGTCTTTCAGTCATACTCACTACTCTGCTATTAGTGTCTAACGTAAAACGGCAAATATGGCGGGGACGGGCAACGAATTTTCTTTAATGCATGTGTGATATTATGATGGCTGTGTGTTTACAAAAGTGTACGGTAGGGGTTTACCGAGAGCATTGCTACCACGTTGATGCACACATGTCTCTGGCTGGTACTGCTATTCCGACATAACAGCAAGGTAATAATAATGGCGATCAGCTCTAATTACTTTTGTTGGAGTACGAGGAAAAGCAATTACATTTGTCATTAGTGGTTTCAGTTCTCATTAAGCTATGTACAATTGTATCGAATTCCTCATTGTCGTGTTACCGCAGTACTACCCAACGAGCAGTAGTCCTCACAAGACTGTTCCTTACAGTGAACCTTACAGTGGAGGCACGAAGAAACCCTCCCTCCAAACCAAATAAAATAAAAAGCGGACACGGAAATTTCATCACTGGTAATTGATTTTGATGGGCAACAGTGCTTACCGAGACACAAAAAGATATTTTGGGCATACAAGTTTTGGCTCTCAAAACATAATTCAGGAGGTATTTCGGTCAAGCTGACATTAAAACTATAGGAAGCACGGGACTATTACTTTCACACCCATGAAGCTGTCGTCCTCCGTTGTCATTGCCACTGGCATTGCTAAGCATGGAGCAGAGACGTTCCAACGGGAAAATGCGTTCTACCACAGACAACGTATGTATACATGGTCTGCTGTAATTACAGAATTATAGCCCACAATTTTCTGCTCGAAAATAAAGCTCGAATAAATCTTGCCATTTACACAGCGTAGTTCGAATTTGCCTGGATACAAGACTCAAACACCTTTAGTAATGAGGAACTTTATTGCTTTGAAAACTGCAAGGACATTTAGACCAAAAATATAAGTATTAGGTTACTAACTATAGCGAAAAACGATCCCTTTGGTACTAACTTCGTAACAATATTTCTTCTTTTACTGGGTCTATTACAGGTATTTCAGGACCGGGCGGAGGTGGAGGCGGAGAATCTTTCGGCATGTCGCTGGGTTGTTCTATTCTATTTAAAACGCTTTCGCAACGAGAACACAATGAACGGCCTTCATGACAGCAGTACTTTCTGCATCGATGACATTGATGCATTGGGGTATCACCAACTGCTACCGAATAACCCACCACACTATGACCAACTCCAATGGGCTCGATGGTAAATTTTTTATCTTCACTTTGTTTTAAGTCGATACCCGATACTTGAAGAATATCACATAATTCTGATGTACACTTGTCAATGTCACTACCAGTTGTTGGATGAAGAAGCTAAAAAATAAATTGATTATCTCAAGATTTCAATCTTTTTGTGTAAAATACTTGAAAAGTATTGATGTAATAGCTAATACTCACCTGTAGGGTCTGGAACACTTGCTCATTGCAACAAATTTGCGCCCACAAAGATTTTGAATTGTGGTCTCCTAACATTTGGTTGACTGTGGTCCGAACATCCAAAGCCATTTCAATGACCTCTTTCACGGGAACGTCGTCCCAAGTGCTGTCAGCTTCAAACCACATGCTCTTAAACAGTGATTCAGGTTCTGAAATTAAAAAACAGCTCATACTGAAGATAATAGCTTCGATATAAAAGTTTGGATTAAAGAGTAAAAGAAGGAAGATACCTTGTGTATAGTATGAGTGCACCTCTTCACAAAGGTATGGCAAAACTGGACCTAATACTTTTGTTAAGGTTAAGTATATTTCATTCAGGACAAATATGCAAGATTTTCTACTCTGACTTTTCTTGGAGTCGCAATATAATCTATTTAAAATGAAGACAGAAAATGGTTACCACAAATAGATTATCATTCATTGACTGGGATAAATTGTGAAATTCAACTTACCTATCTTTAATCCAGGAAAAATACAGTGAAGAAACTTCATTAGATGCGAAATGCAAAGTTTTATTCATTACACGATGGTAATGAAAGTTCTCATAGTCTTCTGTAGCCTGAAAAATAAGTACTTTTTAGAACCGCATTTGTTTAGATAGATACTGCATGTGTACATACCAAAGAATAAAATTAGTAGTTATTTCTGCACAACGTTGACCAGTACTCACTTGCAATCGAAATTTTTTCAACAGGGCCAACATATACTGATCTACGTACATCAGTTCGTCGTAAGAAACCTCATTAATCTGCATATCTTCTAAAGTTTTTTTAGTACAAAAACTGACTAGAAACCGAAGGGTATTTCTCAACTTCTGAACACTGTCTTCACCTAATTCAAGCAAACTGTTACTGATTGCAATTTTGCTCGAGTCACCGCAACCTTGTGTCGCGCACCACCAACTAAAAATTAAAATCTTTCCATTAAAATCAATTACCAGTAAATCAAAATCAATAAATACATAAGTTTGAATGTACCAGAAATATGTACTAAAAACTGGCTTTTACCGCAAGGTATCGGCACCATAAGGTCTCACTGCACCCGCTTTACCATCCGTTACTACGTTTGGATCAAGTACATTTCCCAATGACTTTGACATCTTCTTTCCTGTGTCATCCACAACGAAACCGTGCACGAACAGATTCCTGAACAAATATTAATTAAAAATACACTATCCATGAAAAAATCTATGTGAGTATTTATAGATAGATACACGCTTCCTGAAATATTACTTATAAGGCGAATGTCCCCTCAATGCAACTGATGCTAGGAGGGACGATTGGAACCACCCTGTGAATTGATCTACTCCTTCGAGATAAAGATCTGCAGTTTTATCCCCAAGAATATTCCAAGAAATTCCGCTGTCCAACCAAACGTCAAATATATCCTATTGACAATAATAAGTAATACAACATTAATTCCTCGACTGAAGTTGTTGTTTCAGTCCACATGTATCTATAGTTTTAGAATTTTACTTGTCCTTTTTCATATAAAGAACCGAGTTCGTCGTTCTGAATCAATTCTCCTACCGGAACTTCCCACCAGGCATCGACATTACCTTGGTAGTCAATCAGATCACAAAGTTGATCAATAACAATTCTGTAAAGCAAAGAAGGACACATGAGACATGGCTATAATCAACGCGTTTCTCACCATCTTTCTAAAATGAAACACTTACTTTTCTACCAAAGGTGTTCCCGTCTTTTTGTGAAATAACACAGGTATAGGAACTCCCCAAACTCGTTGTCTAGAAATGCACCAGTAGGGCCTTTGCAAAAGTTTACCGATCATTCCCTCTTGCACATTTGGTGGGAATATGTTGACTTTTTCTAACTCCGCCTAAGAGATTATAATATTATTATTAAACGCTGCTGAGTTTGATTTTGAAACCGTTTATGTAAGTTCGCAAAAATTAGTAACATCTTACTATTGCTGAAGATTTTATTTTGTTTGTATCAAGGAACCATTGCATACTAGTTTTAACAATAACTGGTTTTTTCGTTCTCCAGTCGTAGGGATAAGAATGTGTGTGTTTTTCCTGCCGAATAATTTGTGAAGCTAATGCTTTAAGAACTTGGTTTGAACCTAAAGTGAGAGCTGACATGCCCGCAAGACTAGGGATACGGCCATCAAAATTACCGTCTTCCGTAATGTAACAGTCCTGCAAAAATTGAAAAAAACATTAAAACTCATTTTCGAAATCATATAAGGCTTGATTGTTCAACTTACCGTGGATAAATTATGCTTAAGTCCAAGAATATAGTCGTCTTGCCCATGAGCTGGAGCGGTATGAACCAGGCCTGTTCCTTTTTCTGTAGTAACATGACTTCCATGAAGAAAAGGACATGCTTTATCCTTGAACCATGGATGCTTATACTGAAAATTCCCCAGCAGAGACCCTGCAACAACACAATTGCATCGAATGACAATCATCAATTCATTACGCATGAAAATAAATGATACAGAAATGCTGTAGTAATACCTTTAAATTTCATAATTTGATCGAAGTCGGCACCTATCATAACCCTGAACTCTGATAAACATTCTGTTGCGACTATGTAAAATTTATTATGGCCATCGTACAGTTTATGAACTAAAACCAAAGAGTAGTCAATATTGTCGTTATATGCTATGGCAGCATTTGCAGGAATACTCCAAGGTGTGGTGGTCCAAATCACCACATTAACAGGATTATCCATAAACTTCAAACACTCTGGAGGTGGCTGCTGCCCAACAGCACTCATTAATTGCGCAGCGCTGGAACACATTTGTACCCTTAGATGCACAGAAGGGCTTTCGTGGTTACTTTTATATTCTAATTCAGCTTCAGCTAATGCCGTTCTGAAATTAGAACAACACTGGATCAAAACGTGTGAACTGCAACTACGATTCGGTATTTGCAGGGGTTCGTGTATAGATTATAGATACAACGCTTCCGTTTAAAATTACAAACCTGCTAGACGGTGACCAATATACAGGCTTAAGTTCTCGAAATACCAGATTCTAAAAAACCAAAAGGTATAAGATCCTTGCCAAAGTTGCTGTAATAGTTTAAACACCTTACCTTTTTGTGTAGCTGATAAAATAATTTCAACTGTGTTTTAATATAATTCTTGTCCAAAGTTTTGTACGGACTCTTCCAATCCGCCATAACGCCCCACCGACGAAAACTTTCCATTTGCTTAGTAATTGAGCTATTAGCAATCTCCTGTGCTGCTTTCACAAATCATGACAATTTCAGTATTTCCATGGGTGACATTCAAAATGCTACACATATACCTAAATTCGCGTTACCTTTCTTTCTAATTTCCAGAGGGTCTTTGGAAAAGGTATTCTTTAAAACGCCCGCCTTCTGCGAAACCAGTTCAATGGGCAAGCCATGACAATCCCATCCTGGTACGTAATTAATCTGATAACCGCGTAACAACTTGTAGCGATTTGTAATATCTTTTAAAACCTGAAAAGCAGCAGTAAACATAGATTAAAATAAGTGCAACTTTTGGTAGTCCATGAGTGCAATGCAACAACATACCTTATTTACTGCGTGACCTATGTGAACATCACCGTTTGCGTACGGTGGTCCGTCATGTAAAATATATTCTTCCTTTCCCTGCCTCCACAGCCTCTGAAGTCCGTACAAGTGTTCGAATTGCAAATTCTGTAAGAAGCGTTCAATCAAAACATTTTTACAAAGATTATGCAACCAACACTATACATATTAAATCAAAAGGAAATCCTCACTGATTGCTCAATAAAATAATATACACAATGAAAACTTACGGCTGCTAACGCTTGCTCATGTTGTGGTCGCTTTACAGCAGGGATATGTTGTGGAAATTTCGTCTTCGGCAGTAGTAACGTTTCCGAATATTTTTTCCTGGCTGGTCTTGCGGAGGCAGTAGTGCAAAGTAATCTCCGAAAATAGAAAGCTTTCGAGAAAATCATGAGGCGTTCTTGAAGATGAAAAACTTTCATGGTGACCTAAAAAAATACACCCGTACAAGTCAAAATAGTGAATACGAAATACAACAAAAAGCAAACCCGGACACAAGGTTAGTATTTTAGAATCCCCACAATGTACTTTCACTACAAATTAATTATCTATACAAATATACGGGCTGGATTCTACTTACCCGGCTTCAGTAAAATCTCACTTCCAACAATGTCAAGAAAGGAATTACAAGAAATTTTTAAAAAGAACAAAATTTTGTGTTCCGGGAATTATTAGTGTTTAGATAAAAGGAGGAACTGATACTGGTTGCCACTGTCAAAATACCCACTGCAGTCAGTTTCAGTCTTTTCCAGATTTACGTTGATCATGTTACTTGTGATTTTTATTACCTTTTCCTACTTGTTTTTGTTTTAACCGTATAGTGTGTTTCATCAGAAAATTCACAATATAAACAAATCCGCCTGCACATTTTAGTTCTCACCGCCGTGAAACATTGTTGAACAAGAAGAGTTTTTTGCACATGCAAAGAAATCATGAACATTCCCTTTGGATCTGAGCACGAGTGGAATAAAAGTGGAAATACTCAACGTGCTTTCCTTTTGCTTCAATGAGCGCCAGCATGTAAAAGTTTACCTTCACACAATTCAAATTTCCCACCCACACACCGTGTCCAGCCCATGTTTTTTATCTCTGGTCGTTTCCCTTTTTCCAACAAAATTCTAACGCTTTTAATCAAGTAATTCTTGACTCATGACTAAAATATTTAATTAAAACATATGGGAAAATGAATTTACTTCTCAAAATACACATTTTGGTAATGGCAATAGGTGGAAATCGGGAGGTAGCCAGACCTACACAGCTATGAGAGCAGCTAGCTTGGCAAAAATATGTACATATATCTATACGAAAAAACGTTGGTTTATTTTTATTTTCTCTTGTTTGTAATGGAACAAATTGATTGGTGTATCATATAGGACTATATTATTTATAGTAGAATAATGATAGTTTCAATTCGGCAAAAATTTCTGGTTACAAAATCAAAATTATATCACAAAACAAAAACCGAAATCATTCAAATTTGCCAGTGTTACCATTTTCGAATTCCAGGTACATCAAATTTCTACGCTAAGTCTAAATGCTTCCCCGTTACATAAACAGTTATTAATTATTATACAGAATTAATCCTATCATTAAACGTCATTGAGATTATTGAGAATGATGCTCTAAACGCATTAAGGTCGTAGTGAAACTGTAGATGCTGTTTCGCTGAAGTTACTTAAGTAGCAGGTTATGCAAGAATACATGAATAACAAGGAAGATCAGCATAAAATAAAAGAATAAAAGCATGGTTGAGATGCTATTTTTTTCCTGTAAAAAAACAAATTCTTATAAAAATCGCTTGCTGAATCTTAAAAAAACATCTAACTTAACCTTACACAAAAAAGAGTAAGCATTAGTCGACACCTAAAATGAAGCTGGAGAATCAGCTTTTTTTTACAACAGAAATTCCCTGAAAAATACATATACATATGTTGATAACTATTGATAGCATTTTCTTGTTACTTCTTGGTGTTTCTCCTCTTTCTCTTCCCTGTGTTCTCTTCATCTGATTCGTGATTCTCTCTCGTGTTTGTGCGCTTTACACTTTTTGCCGCAGTAGCAACTGGATTCTTGTTCTTCTGCTTCTGTTGTGATTGAGTTTGGACTTCAGTTTTGCTCGTTAAAGTTTTCGAACTAGTTCCTCCTCCTTTCTTTGTCGTTTTAGTTTGTGCCGTCTTTGTTTTTCTGGACTTTTTGATTTTATCAATGAAGTCTTCATCACTGTCACTGCCATCGTTATCGCGGCGAACTCCACGAAGAGCTTTGCGCATATTATCCGAAATATTCACGCTCGTTGGTTTACCTGTTGACTTCTCGGATATTTTTTCTAAATGTTTCGATGCTTGCCACACTACCAAGTGTGCCCCTTGAGAATAAGCAAAACATTCAATATTTTTCCGATTAGTACAATTTTTTCTTAAAAGCTAACATGCCATTGCTATTTCTTACCCATCCCAGAGGCAAGGATATCTCCTCGCGGATTGAAGGCATTAAGAGACACCAGCATATTCGAAGGGTGACACAACTGGTGAATCAATCTGCCTGAAACTCCATCGTAAAGTTCAACAGGACGTGGAGGTCGTGTTTCTGAGTCAGTTTTGGGGTACTTTCCAATTACAATTACGTCCAAAAACGGATGCCATGACGCCTGGAATCCGAAGACAGTTATGTATTTCTATTGCTTACCGCTTTTATTGGTACATGCTGTACGTATACTAGCGTAGTATCTTTTACTTGCCTCAAATGCCGTTAAATGTTGAAACTGGCGATGAGGATGCTCAAATCTCAGCATTTCATTCCACAACGGGCCTTGATAGACTATAATTTGGTCACACTGATCATTCGCCAGGAGTCTCGACCCATCGGAACTGAAAACAGATTCCGATTTCCAAATGTAACTTCAGCTACCTTTTCCGACTTTATTTAACCATATTGATATATCTTACTTAAACGTGGCGACATTGGTTCCTTTCAAATCACACATAGTTGTTAAAGCTTCAACCCCATCTTTACCGGTTTTAAGCTTTCGTAAATCCCACAATGAAACGGAAGGCTGGCCTAAGGCGCCAGTTGCGAGTATATTTGTATTCCTGCAGAATATTATTGCTCTAATAGGCACTTAATGCAATTGTAGGTATCTTTATCCACAAAATCTTGCACTTACACCGTATTAAATTCGCAGTGGTGAATTTTCCCCTTATGCAAGCGCGATGTAGAAATAATGGTTCCACTTCTAACATCAAAGATGCGACAGTATCCTGGAAGAGTACAAATCATATTATTATAGCCGAAGATTATCCCGCGTATCGTCTCCTGCAAACAAACTCAAATCACAGTTGGTAATGCTTACCCTTATTATCACAGGCAGCAATACTGTTGTGCGTAAAGTTGACATCCATGCCAGTGAACCAGTGGCTGAAAACGCAAATCATATATACTTAGCTTATGCAAGGAAAGACCGAAAATAAATGTAAGCAGAGAATTGCATTCTTACCTGTAATCCTTTGTCTTGTAATACTCTAATGTTTGTTGATATGAGTTCGCAATATCCACACGTTCCACCGTTCCTGTGAGCGATGCAGTGTACAGAATTTCATTGGAAGACTTGTCAAATTTCATGGAAAAGACTGCCCCTCCAGCCCCTGTCTGTTCATTCAATATAATTCCAAGACCATTCATTTTACAATAGGCGATTGGCGATACATATAGACTCCATAGCATTAGCTTTTTCTTAATTACCCCGGTGGTTAATAAATCAGTTGCAAATACATATTCGCCATATTCGTTGGCATAGCCTTTGGAAACTGTGACAGCACCTCCTTTACAAGCGGCCGCCAGGACGTAAGGTAACTTGGAATGCCAGCTTAAGGCTGAAAAACAACCAGAAGTACTAGACTTAGCAGACAGACAACTCGTAATTACAGAATAGAACAACCACAATGGTGCTCACAATCCGACAGTACTTATAATCATTAAGCCCCAGCATACCTGTAATTCTCCGTTCAAACTTAAATAAGGTTTCTGCCGGTTCAAAACGATTGAACCTTTCCGTCAAAACGCTGAGCCGAGCCTGTACAGACATTCACAAAGAAAACACTGTAATTTCCACAACTCGTGTTTACGTACAATCTCAGGCCACGATGATGTGACATAAAACATTCTACACATACATGATTCTGGTGACTTGATCTTTGAAACGGCAGTCCCCAATTATACTTATCCTGGTGTAACAGGAAATTTCTCTCTTCGATGTTGCTGCATCCCAACTGATTTCGGATTTTTTTCTTCATGGCTTCCGGTCTGAAATAGTTAGTATTTAGACTGTTTTGTTTTCACACCTATACACATTTAATTTTAAGCCCCCTGTTACAAATTACATACATTAGTGAACGTTTGACTTCCAATAACGACAAACGACATACACTTATAACATCTAACCAAAGCATACCGTGCCAATAACTGTCTTAATGGTAATGATCTTTCAAATCCAAGAACACTGAAAGATCCCCCGATGGATTTAAGCAGAGGATTTTGTCCAGTAATGAAAAATGGTCACATTATCAATAATCACGTATGAAGGCCAGTTATTTACGTCTTACGCTCAAAATTAACATTTAAATCTTAAATCACGCTGATTAGCACAATCCGATGACACAAAGAAAGCAACGCAGGGAAACGAGACTGACATTCTTCAGCTCTAGGTAACAACACTTACAACAAGATTACCAATTTATACGAATAATAATGCATAAATATGTATTATTTCGGAAACTACCTGAGGTCGAGTTTCTGAACACGTAAATTGCAAATAAATCATATAGGTTCACGATGTGTTTATTAATTTCTCCAAAGAAAATACGTATTAAATATATGAATACAACCTGGTCTTTAAAACGAAAAAGGAAAAAACCCAAAAAATCCGTGGGTTACACGTGATTGTTTGGATATACCGCCGGCGCGGCCTCTCTTATTCCAGGAATTTACTATTTTGGCGGACAGGCAGACGTGCCGGAACAAGCGGACACTAATTTGGCGGACGAGGCGGACACATACTATTTTGGCGGACACGCGGAACAGGCGGACACTAATTTGGCGGACGAGGCGGACAACATACTATTTTGGCGAACAGGCGGACAGGCGCACTCTGATTTGCCGGACAAAATACTAATTTGGAGGACACGCGGAGACTAATTTGGCAGATGAACCGAAACGGACATTTAGTTGGCGAATATTCGGACAAGTAAGACACTAATTTTGCAGACAGTCGGCCCATATAGTATCCGTCTAATTAGTGTTGGCCAGTGTCCGTTCGTCTGACCGTTTAGGTCAGAGTCGGCATACCTGTGGCCGGGATGAAAACTTTAAACCGGTGGCCAAGAAAATTTTGGACTTGTACAAATTTTCGTGGCCACGGCTCTCTGGACTCAATAACAATGGGGACAAAACCACAAAGCGGTGGCCGATATTTTTCGGACTTAGACAAATTTTCACGGCCACCGCTATCCGGACTAAGAACAATAGCGTCAAACCCAGACAGCGGTAGCCACATCTCAGCTTTACTTTCACGGGGTCAAAGTTCGCGGGACACAGGTACGAACATTTATGTGACTAACGGGGCAAAATAGCACGCAAGCATGTATGGTCATTGCCATGGTGGCGTTGGATTCAAGACAAAATGTGCTGGGATTACGGATTGGAAATACAGATCAAAAAATAATCCAGGATAACATTTTACTGCCATTAAGCATTACGCTTACCAACTTTAACACAGTCAAATTTAAAATCCCGTCTAAACACATAAGTTAACGTTATCAATAAATTACGTAGTACCAATGTTTTTACCACGAAAGTGGATTAAAATTTAGAGTAACCATACAACGTAATGACCTTTTATTGTCTCAAAACTTCAATAACACCAAAGCTTGCACCGATAATACCGTGCGCAGAGGTTACATAAATTGTTTCTGGCAATATTTTGACCCACATTGTTTGTACAGTGTACAGAAACACTTATTTATAGTATGTATGGGTATATATCCGTATCAATCTTCTAATAGTTTTGATTTTTTTGATCTCTACCATCTCTGCAACCTCCAAAGTATTTCACATGCAGGACGATTGAACTACGGCTGCAATATAATATTAGATAACATCAATATTCAACTAGTATTAGAGACAATACAAATAATGATTGTTAACGTCCCACAAGCAAACATTTTGAATTTCTTGAAAATTTCGCTTTCCTTTCCTAGTAGCTACAGCAACCAATAATGTTTGTAAGAACAAGCACGAACGGATTAATAGGAAATAAGTATAAGCCTACACAAAATTAAGTTAAGCGATCTTTTGACCCACAATGGTTGTACAAAATACAGAAACATTTATAATATGTACTTTGTATAGATATATCAGTGGTAATCCATTTCACCTAATTTTAATTTGTTGATCTGTATTTACGATCTCAGCATTTGCCTCTAAATATACATAAGTAATCTAAATCTAAATTTCTAATAGATCCTCAAGTTTTTCATCTCTTCTATACCTCCAAAAGTATTTCGCAAGCTGGACCATGGAACCACGGCTACAATATTGTTATTAGGTAACTACAATCATCATCACCAGTATTATTGAGACAACAATGAATCACTAGACTTTCCACAGGCAAACATTTTGAATGTATTCTAATTTTCCTTTCTCTTTTTCGCCATTTAGGCTGACGTACAACCATGAATTGCCGGATTCGCTTGGACATCACAAAAACTTCAAGCGTTTAGTTTCCTATACCTTTAAAACGGAAAGGTTTTAGACGAAAAACTTAGCAAGTTTTTTCGTCTACAACGTTTCCGTCCTGAAGGCATGGGAAAATAAACGCATGAAGTTTTTACTTTAATTAAAAATTTTATCTCAGATTGGAATGTAAAATGTTTTGGGGTACAAAACAACTGGGTGAAGTTCGGCCGAAAAATTCCAACATTATTTTTTTCCTGGAGAAATGGATTTTATCGACTTCGGAAATGATGGACTTACATGTAAGAGCGCGAACAATCAGACATAATGAATGAGTCTTGCGCTATCTTATCTTCCATTATCGGACTCAATGTTGCTCTGGATTTATCGGGAATCTGAACAGTAAATCGTTTTTTGGTCGTACGATTGCTACCCCCGAAAACCCACTTCTGTCGACGAAGACCTGTGCCTCGGTGGTACTTGCGAGTAAATAATTGCGTTTCATCCGCTTCAACCACGTCGCCGGGTCCCCCAATGGGCTGCTCATCGTGTGCATGCGTTACCTTGCAAACTTCGCGGCAAAACGAATAAAAATCAATAGCGGTTTCCCGCGTTACTTCGCAATTTATGGCGGCTTTGGTAACCTGCATACAAAAAACCAACAACACAGCATGCGCAAGGATTTGATAATCGGCACGTGAGTATTTTCAAAAAAAGTGTTTTCAAGAGGGTTAAGAATTGGGAGTTGCTGCCGGCGACAAGCTTTCTTGCAGCATGTCCACCGAAAGCCCAGCTTGTAGGCTTTGTCCCGCTGCGGTTGTTATGCTCGTATATCGTCCCCGCATAGCCTGCATGAATGAATTTCAGCAGGAATCAGGCCTAAATCATACGCAGCCTTGATTGCATCCTCTTCATCCTATTCATACAAAGCAGTTAAATCATTAGAAGAACTAAAACCATTATTACTGCTAACATTATCATATCAGGCTTCCAAGCGGAATATAGCGTAAATACAAATTTTTAAGTTAATTGCTATTTGAGATACAAATTTTTAAGGAAATTGCAATTTGCGATACAAATTTTTACAGAAAATTTAATAAGAGCAAACTTGCCACGTGAAGAACTTCCCGGTTGAATTGTGTTTTTTGCACACTAAAATTTGCTATAGATAATTTTTAATTTAAATTTGAAGTTCAACGTGAATTTTTGCCTATGTCGGCAATCATTTGCTCATATTTTGAAAAATCAGGCCGTGTTTGATTAAAACGAGAGCAAAATACCTATATACACTAGGGAAATTTATAAATTTTACAACCCTAGACGTTATAGCAGAAACGCTGACGGCGTGTAACAATTTTCTGGGTCTAAAAAATGACCGCAGTAAGTTTTCGGCGAACGTGACAATTCGAAAATCAATTAAATAAACAAATTAAATTCAACAAAATCCAGTAAAATAAAATATTCTTATTATTAAATTTTCTCCAGATGGTGAAGGTCGCGGTAGGGATAAACGGGTACAATTTCCCCGCAGGAATCCACCAAATGTAAATATGTTGAACGTGGGGCCTTCCAGGTAGTCTCGAACAACTAGTTCCTCCATTATATATAGCAACAATTAGTCAAATTTTCGCAAAAAATCGAAACAACGCGGAGAGTATTTAATTAAAATAATTATTACGTCTACCATCTAAAGTTAACTATTTAATTAAAAAATAGAACTAGAAAAAATTCCTATCCACGATGGTTTGTACAACAGAAGGTGTGTAAAATACTGATGCAATTAAATCACGTTTTACCTAAGAAAGTTGCAGCGATTACCATTCTGTTACGACGCACTCGACATCATCATATATCCGATACGTACTCCAAAATCTGCATGAGGGCCACGTATAAATACGCGATTACTTTCATTATTATATGCATTTTTTTCTTTGTGGCCAGTGCCTTGGAATTCAGATCTTTTTTATTATTTGAGCTTCAAATTTGGGACGAAAAAATAATTATTGACAGCTGTTATTTTTTTATTGCCTTTAAAGCTACACACATATGCATAATGATTCAACGAAGGGCTCGTTGAAATTTTGTTCGTTTTTAAGCCACACGTTTTATTGCAGATGAAGCTCTGGGATTGGGCAGCCGAGATCCATTGTTAAGGGATCGGGTGCATCAAAGAATAATTTGCATATAAAGTAACCATCTATTTATAAGCGCGTCTATTGGAAACTTTACCTTAATTTATATGAATTTATTATAAGTAGAATCGGAATCGATTATCTGTAAATGAACTGCGAATGAATCCTTCATCGCAGTAAAATGTAATACTGTCATCTGCGTACGTTATTATCGGTGCATGGTTTGGTGTAATTGAAGTTTTAAGCCAATGTGTTGTATGGTTGCTGGTAGGCCTTCCACATAATCTCAGGCTCCTCAGGCTAAAATCAGGATATTTACCCCCTCCCCCCTCCGAAATTTGTTAAGGTTTCCTAAAACGCTTCAATGTACTCTGGGACTATCCACAGGCTCTCTTTGTCAGTATTTTATCCATTGAATAAAAAATGAAAGGGGTGCACAAGCTATGTTATTCACGTGCAATTTACATAAAAATGTTTCCAGCGAAATAATTGCGCAGTAAACGAGAAAGAATTAGAAAACGTATCAGCAAAAAACATATCGGTGCTCAGAATAGGGAAATTTCTAAAACAAGTAGAAGAGCTGTGCGACAAATTTTCCGGGTAATTGCTGACATCACAATTTTTTACGGTTCTTGGAAGACAAATTTTCAGGGAAATTTTCTAAAAAAACGCGTATAATCCAGGTTCATCCGAGCATGGGGCAATGTTTTTTTTGGCTCAGCAATTTTCATCGAGCTATCATTTTTAGGCATTATCGTAAAAAATCAATTTGCTACCGAAAAGTCTCCCGAACGAAGGAACTCAAACCTGCAGGGCAGGGTTAACAAAATTTATCTTATATAAAACATCAATTTTTTATGCACAAATATACATGAAATTATTACTAAAATAAACTTAGTTGAGGAACAATCTTCAGCAAATAAATAAGGCCGTTAAAAGTCATGTCCAACCCTTTTGGTAATATTGGAATACGATACTGACTTTATCCAGCTATAACCAAAGTAATAACCAAAGTAATAACAAAGTATAACCAAAGCTATAACCAAAGTACCAAAATATCAATACCTGATCAGGTATCAGGATCCCTATCTCCAAACCAGGACAAAACATTGGTACTACGTAATTTATTGATAACGTTAACTTATGTGTTTAGACGGGATTTTAAATTTGACTGTGTTAAAGTTGGTAAGCGTAATGCTTAATGGCAGTAAAATGTTATCCTGGATTATTTTTTGATCTGTATTTCCAATCCGTAATCCCAGCACATTTTGTCTTGAATCCAACGCCACCATGGCAATGACCATACATGCTTGCGTGCTATTTTGCCCCGTTAGTCACATAAATGTTCGTACCTGTGTCCCGCGAACTTTGACCCCGTGAAAGTAAAGCTGAGATGTGGCTACCGCTGTCTGGGTTTGACGCTATTGTTCTTAGTCCGGATAGCGGTGGCCGTGAAAATTTGTCTAAGTCCGAAAAATATCGGCCACCGCTTTGTGGTTTTGTCCCCATTGTTATTGAGTCCAGAGAGCCGTGGCCACGAAAATTTGTACAAGTCCAAAATTTTCTTGGCCACCGGTTTAAAGTTTTCGCCTCCTTGACCTGTAGTCGGGATAGCGGTGGCCATGTAAATTTTTTTAAGTCCAAACACCGGCCACCGGTATGCCGACTCTGACCGACTATTCGCGAAATTAGCGTATGCTTCGTCCAAATTAGTGTCCACCTGTGCACCATATTAGTATGCTGTCCGCCTCGTCCGCCAAATTAGTAAAAAAAACTTGGTCCGCCTTGCCCGGCTGTCCGCCAAAATAGTGACACCCCTTATTCCACTCTGTATTTTTCTAATACGGAATACGGATGCATATGTATGCATGATTTGCAAATCACCGTTAAACGTGATCAGATGAACACAATCATAATTATTGCGTTTTTTGGTTCAAAATTAGAACCGCCGGAGAGGTGCATTATTCATTCTGTGGACATTATTCTATTTTGTTTGTCTCACATTCCTTCTTGTCATTACCGTATAACATACATTTTCCAAAAATGGAAAAGTAATCTCTGAAATAATTTTAATTATCATATATTTTTAGACGTCTCCCGTGAATTTTGGTGTTCCTTGGACAAGCTAACACTTAAATTATTATGCGGGTTTGAATTTTTAATTTACTTTTATCTGTTTAACTTTTGAAGTACAACACTCCAGCCTCCAACTGATTTTGAGGCAACGTTCAAGTTGAAATTCAGTTGTGCGAAAAATGTTACTTTCCTGGTAAACACTTGCATTTAGGGACATCTATTTTGCTATCTCTGAACCTATTTTCGTACTAAAATTATACCTAATCATTTTATTTGCGTTGTAAAATATCGTTGTTTTGCTCCCCTCAAATAGTGAACAAATAGTATACTGGTTTGAGATTTCGCAATTCTGGATTCACTGTACACATTACACAGATTGGTGTACGAAATTCGATACTTTGACCAAACTCGTATGTATCAATGTTCAATCCCAATATGCAATTTTGTACGTTTTTCAAACTTCAAAGAATCAAAAAATGAAAAAAGTGATGAGTGGGCGCGTGGGGATACTAAATATATACATACATACAATAAATTGATTATTTAGCTGTATTGTCTAAACCCAAATATGTTTGTCATCCAAAAGATGGTGTTTATTCAACCATTACCGTGAAATGTACAGAATAAAATCCACACGTCGGGTATCATTTACTTTATTCAAGTATTAGCAATAGAAATATCGATTGGAAATAAATTGGAATTATGCAAAACCCCAAAGTCAACGAGAAAATCAACGAGAAATGCGGCAAAAACTACTACTGATTACCGATTTATACACAAACATCTGCGACAAGATCTGCAAGGACCCCTTACAGATATCAGTGAAGAAATTTAGTAACTTTTGAGTGTCAGGCACTGATTGACTACTTCGAGCAAATGGGAATTTTCCAAAGCCGCCGCTACTCTCTCTTTATCCGCAAGCTGCTTATTAATAGCAGTCTCGGAAGCATGAGAATCCGGAGTGATTGACACGTCGATTTTGAAACGCTGAGGAACCGACCTCAGCAACTGAACCCGAATGGAAAGCCCAATCAGTGTCGCCATGCTACAATGTGGAATTGTGGGAGTAAACTCAACTTTGATCAAGTTATTTTCGTTGTCAACCTGAAGGGATAAAAACCAAAAATTAGCTGCATGACGTATTAATAAATGTCAAAATTTAACAATTCCAACGCAATTACCTGGATTCGTTCTTCCGCCACCACATTAAGATCTTCCAGGGTCAGAGGATGCTCCGGATCATTGATGTCCCGAATGATATCTACAAAATTGGGAATACAAATATTCATTTCCAGTCTGGATCTGGGCGTATTACGGCCATTGTACATTACTGGCATCCATGTAAAAGGAAATAGGAATGGCACAAATAATGGTTCATGACGGGGTTATTAAATGTATCAACTATGAACTAGTTGAAATATTGCCATTAAACTCACCAAATATTTCCCTCGCGTCTATCTCATCGATCGCGTTTTCATCCTTCTCAGAAATGGTCACCACCCGATTTCCGGATTTTTGATGTATCTTGGGATTTAAATTTTCCATTTTGCACCAATTATGCACCTATGTAATAACTGGGATTGACGAGAAAGTGGTTTAATCGTAGGTAATTATAGGTTTAGACTGTGTGAAAACAATTCACAAGTTTCAAGTCGTGGAAAATAGTTCGTTCTATAAAAATTGAACTATTACAAACGCAAAAATATTGTTGAAGGTGACCTTGTTGAGGAACTTTTACATCAACAATTAAACAATCTCAATAACTCTTAAAGTGTCTTAAGAATAATTATCACAACTTTGATCCTCACCGTTGAAAGCTTCCCACTCGTAGGCACCTGACATCCTCACATCATTTAAAAAAATCTTCCTGCAAAGCGCCAAACCTAAAAGCCAACTGAAAATTTCTCAATACTCATGACGAATACATCATTTATACATCGTAGATGTAGATCATACCTTCTATTCTATGACTGATATTCTCTTTTGCATCCTCTTCTCATCATTTCTCGCTCTTCTTCTCTTTCGGCCCACGCAGATACTTTCACTTCCAGTCCCAAAATTCCAGCAAAGCACAATAACCGACAATCCTCACATCATTTAAAAAAATCGTCCTGCAAAGCGCCAAACCTAAAAGCCAACTGAAAATTTCTCAATACTCATGACGAATACATCATTTATACATCGTA
>JAQGBT010000444.1:0-52658 GCA_034698585.1 Disparrhopalites patrizii
TGAGAAAACAGAGAGCAGAAGAGAAAAAAGAGTGAAAAAAGAGATAGAATGAGAAAACAGAGAGCAGAAGAGAAAAAAGAGTGAAAAAAGAGATAGAATGAGAAAACAGAGAGCAGAAGAGAAAAACAGTGAAAAAAGTGTGAAGAATAGGAAACATAGAAAACAAAAGGAGACAAAGAGAAAGTGGGAAGGAAGAAGCCTGCAAAAGCTGCATTGCCGAAATAGGCTGAAAAAAGAAGAAAGAAATCAAAAGTAAAAACAAGGGTGCAAGAGAAGAAAAAATAGGAAAAAAGAAGGAAGGAAAAGAAAAAAGAGACTTTATATCGTTAAAGCCCAGCCACGTCCATCTGTCTCGCCCCTCCTCCCACTCCATTTCGGGCGGTTACATATGGAAAAACATTCATCTCTCCCACTGAACTCAATCAAGTATCCAAGTCTTTTTCAATGTTTCTTTCCATCCATCTGTAGCAATTTGTAAAAGTCCGAGAAAGTGGTGGTAGTTGTAGTTTCAAGTCGTTGGAGTCAATGTAAGAGTTTTACCAACAAAATCTCTCCCCCTCTCTCTCTCCCTCCCTCCCCATCCAAAAGAGAAGTCCATGCACTCACCTCCCCTCTCTCTCTCACTGTACTTCTCTCCATATGTATCCCCATTTACGTCCACAGACGTACATACATGCTCTTTCTCACACTCCATGTCAGTGCCTGACACACATCTAACTCTCCCATATTACATTAAATACACGCACACACTCTCAATACAACTACTTTTCCCTCCCCCTCCTCCTCCTCGCCCTCTCTCTCCCTCCCAAAAATAATGCTTCAAGTGAGTGAGTGTGTCTCGGGGAAATAGAGGACTTACAGCACACACACAAAAGGAGAAAGAAAAGGAGAGAGAATGTGTGTACGTCATGTCCTTTTATATTGAGATTCTATTTGTGTAGTTCTTACAGGGAGGAATAGAGAGGGAGAGGAAGAAAGAGAAGAAAAGAGAGAGAGAGAGAGAGAGAGAGAGAGAGAGAGAGAGAGAGAAGAAAAAAATTCCCTGCTCAATTCTCACCACTTTACAAAATCGACATGGCGTAATCCCACATGGACACACACATCCCCATATTTGACAGAAATGGAAAGAAAGAGGAAAGGCATGGAAGGAGAGAATAAAGGGGGAATAACTGCGAAGCAACACAAATGGAGAGAAAAGGCCATAAGAAATGAATGGGACACAAAAGGGCGAGACAAGAATAAAGGCATGAAGGAGAGTGAGAGAGGGAAAAGTGCGAAAAAATAAAGACGTGTAGAGAGAGAGAGAGAGAGAAAGAGAGAGAGAGCAAAAGTGTGAAAAGAGATTAAAGTCCAAGAACATTGAGATGTATTACTTCATACGGAGAAACGAAGAACAAAAATGGCAGGAGTGCAAGAGAATTTCGGGGGAAGAGGAATAAAAAGGGTCTAGTCATTGAAAAAGTCTCAAAATTGACAGGAACCATACATTTTTCATTTTCCAATCCATTTTTTCTCGATTACATACACAAAAATCATGGGCCAATTAAATTATGAACTATACATTACATATGTATACGTAAGCTTTCCGTGTTACCAATTTTAAAATAGTATTTCAACGGTAAATGTTGAATGGAGGAGATAATAAGAGAGACAGTAGACAGGAGAAATAGAGAGTCATTGGAAGGAGAAATGGAGCAAAGATCACGGAATAATGACATCAAAGCAACAGTCCAACTAGAAACTAGAAATGCTGGCGCACCAAGAACCTCCTGGATCTGGTGGAAAGTGAAGGGAAAATTGTTGGGAAAACAGGAAGGAGGTGAGTGACGGATCATTGAAGGGAAAAGAGGGGCGGAGGAGGAGAAAATTAAAGGAGTAGGGAGAGGAGGAAATGAGAAGTTGAGGGAGGAGGATGAGGATGAAGGTCTTAAGACTTTCTCTCTCATTCTCTCATTCTTTTTCTCTCTTTCTCTCTTTTTCTTTCTCTTTCACCTCTTTTTCTCTCGTTTTCTCTCTTTTTCTCTCTCTTTCACCTCTTTTTCTCTCGCTTTCTCTCCTGTTCTTCCTGTTTCTTTCTCTCTTTCTTTGGTTCTTCGGCTTCTTCTCTCTTTTTATTTCTGCCTCTTTGTTTCTTTCTCGCTTTTTATTTCAGCCTCTTTGTTGCTTTCTCGCTTTTTATTTCTGCCTCTTTGTTTCTTTCTCGCTTTTTATTTCTGCCTCTTTGTTGCTTTCTCGCTTTTCCTTTCTCTCTCTCTTTTTCTGCTTGTTTCTCGCTGTTCTTTTCTGACTGTGTTTTTCTGTTTGTTTGTCGCTTTTCCTTCGTCTCTCTTTTCTGTTTTTCGCTTTTTCCTTCTCTTTTTCTCTGTTTGTCGCTTTTCCCTTCTCTTTTTCTCTGTTTCTTCCTCGCTTTTCATTTCTGTCTCTCTTTTTCTCTTTAATTCTGTCTCTCGTCTTATTTCTGTCTCTATGTTTTTGTTTCTTTCTATCTTTTCCTTTCTGCCTTTCTTTTTCTGTTTCTCGCTTTTTATTTCTCTCCCATTCTTGGGTTCTTTCCCACTTTTCTTTTCTGTCTCTTTTCCTCTTTCTCCATTTGTGTCTCTTTCGTTCTGGCTTTTTCCGTTTCTTTTTTCCTCGTCTTTTCTTTCTGTCTCTCTGTGTCTCTGTGTCTGTCTCTCCCTCTCTTTCTCTATTCGTGTCCAAAGGTTTAAACGTTTTTCACAAAAAGTTATTAATCATAATATCAGGTTGGCGGGGGAGCAAACCATCCAAGAAAAATCGATACCATTCATCATTCTCACTGTATAGTGATTCTCAGCTGGATGGTGTACATACCCCTTTTCTCCCTCTTCTATGTTTTCTAGAAGAAAGAAAGAGAGAGAGAGAGACGAAGATAAAAAAAAACTTTCATCAAGAAGATATGTACACACATTGGATTATGAAATAGAGTTGGAAATAACAAGGGAAAGCCTCCCCCTATATATCACTTTGATCCCTCTAACCCTCTCTCCTCTTTCTCTGCTCCACCTCCTTATCCGACACACCAAAGGAACATTGCGGGGAGATGATATGACTTGGTGTATGCCCACCTTTTAAAGCCCCCAGAAAAAAAAATCATCTTCTCTTATTCAAGTTAAACTCTTATTTTTCTCCCAGTTTATATATTTATTTTTTTTGCTTTTTTTTTCTTCGTTTTTCTCCATATTTTTACTTTCTCCAATGTACATGTATACGTGTGAAAAAATAGATTCATTCTCCCCACATGTGATCTTTAGCACTTGCTTCAATGAAGATGGGGTAGGACTTTGGAATGGAGAAAGTGAAGTCCTCTATAAAGATTGTAATTTAGTAACTATCCAAACTTTCTCCTTTCTCTATCTTTATGCTTTTGTATTGTCCCCCTGTAATTTTATTTTACATGGGAGGAGAAATACTTTCTTTTCGGGACTTTTTTGGGGTTATTTCCTCCTTCTTGGTTGATGCAGGTCGGAAATATTTTTGGGTTGCTCCGTTTTTTTCTAAAATCAATTTCTATTCTTGTCAGCTTGAATTTCTGTACCTTCAGTTTCTAAATTTTTATTCGTATTTACAGAAGCCCCCTGTAATATTAGTGGCTGGCAAACTTTTGGAATGAAGAGATGACAAAGTTTGGAATAGAACAAGGCTGAAAAAATATTAATTTTAAAGTAAATAATTTCAGTAATTTTTTAAATATTTTTTTCTCCTTCTCACGGTCTTATTCATTTCCTTAGTGATGTTATTTTTTTCGAATTTTAGTGTTACTTATTGCGCAACTTGTGTTGGCGTCTAATTCATTTTTAGTCTTTTATCTTATCCCATGTTATTTTCTCTACTTTTTCTCCCTCCCGAGGCGTCTCTTTTGCCCTTATTTGTTCCTCTTCTTCGATTTTAGTTGTCTTTCTTCTTATCTTTCTCATGCTGCTGTTCAATCCATTCCAATATTATTTGCTTCACTTTTATTCTTCCGTATTTTTTTCTTTCTCTCTCTATCTCTCTCTCTCTTTCATTTTTCTCGTTTTTTTCCATTTTTTTCTTCACCACTCCCCTTTCATCCCTCCTCGTCTCTACTACTGCCCCCAATTTTCATTATCAGACTCGTAACATTTGACTGATCAAGGGAAAATGATCGGAAAATTTTTCCTCTCTCTCTCTTTCTCTCCAAAAAAAAATAGAATGACAACAGCAACAACAGCTTCATTTCCTTCTCTGACAGTTGTCTATCTCCTCTCTCTTCCCATCCCGCTCCCTTTCATCCCAAGCCAAGGCCAGCCGTATTTCATCACAAATTTTCTCATCCACCACAACCGCAAAGAAAGAAGTGGAATATGACAGGGAGTTGTAGGCAAAAAAAAAAATAAGGAATCATACACATTCTCCTCTCCCTCTAAAAAGCTATAAATAAATACAAAGCGGCATGAAAATAGGCTAAAAAAGAAAAATTGTAAACATACACTTACATATGCGGATGAAGCAGGAAGTCTCCTTTTCTTCTTCTCCAACAAATGGAAAGTCTTTTGATTCAATTTTTCAAGTACTCACACATCCATGAAGTATGTAGAGTCTCCATCAAGAGTCCAAAAAAAAAGTGGAGACAACAACAACACACTGTATGGAAGAGTCTCTCTCTCTCTCTCTCTTTGGCTTTGTATAAGTAGCTTGTGTTGGAACTTCTGTAAAGAAAAAAAGGACACCGTCTCTCAAAAACATTTCTCCCAACACTCTTCCTTTCTCTGAGAACACTTCCCTCTTTTATTAATCCCCTCACATAAAAAAATATGATGTATGTAATAAAAAAAACGCAGGGAGTGAAAAACATGTTGTTAATTCACTCCCTCTTTCTCTTCCTCTCCCTCCCTCTCTCTCTCTTTCTCTCTCTCTGTCTCGCTCTCTCCTCTCCCATGGAAGTGGAGCATGAACGGATATAGTTAAAGGATGCTGATGGTCGTGGGAGCTTTATAAATATCAGCTTTATGGAACTTGAAATATGAAGGAAAGGCATACATCATTGTTCCTGTCTCTCCATAAATTCCCCTCTCGTCCTCCCTCACGCTCTCCCTCTCTTTCCCTGTCTGCAAGCACTCACTCACTCATAATGTCATATCATTACCCAATCTTGTTCCTTCTCTGTCTCTCTCTCTTTTCTGTCTCTCCCTCTGTCTCTCCCTTTTTCTCTCCCAGCGTCTCCTCCTCAATATCTCTCTTTCCCCCTCTTTTCTTTTTCTTGCTCTGCCTCTCTCCCTTTCCCCCTGCCAATCGCCTTTCCCCCGGTCGTTTTGGCCCTGTAGCTGTTAGAAAAAAATCAATATACTTTTTTTTTGAAAAATTATTACTCATCAATTAGCTATAGGACATATTTCATGTATCCATGGGCATATAAGAGGCTGCACACGGTGGTGGAATACGTTTTGACATTTTATCCTGGTGAACAGTTCCAAAAAAAAGTCTTTTTTGCTTGTTATTAAAAAATGTTATTTTTTCTCGCTCCCCGTCTTCTTATAGCCTGTAGAAAGTTGTGAGCCCTTAAAGAAATCTCTTCGCTTCATTTAATATCCAACGTACTACGGATGGAGGTTTCCTATTAAATCCTAAACGTGAATAATTCCTTGTTTTCTTGTTCCTTTTTTAATCTCTTATGACGTCTCTTTCTCGGTATAATTTTTTTCAATTTCACTATACTTTTTATTTAATTTTGCTTCACGCACTTTCTTTTTATCATCCCTTGTTGGTGTCTCTTTTTTCTTTCACTTTGTCTATCTTTCTACTTCTCTCTTTCTCCTTTTCTTTCAGTTTTTCTTTCTCCTTTTCTGTTAGTTTCTCTTTCTCCGTTTCTTTCAGTTTCTCTTTCTCCTTTATTCTTCCAGTTTCTCTTTCTGCTTTTCTTTAAGTTTCTCGCTTTCTCCTTTTCTATCAGTTCCTTGCTTTCGCTTTTTTTCAGTCTCTTGCTTTCGTTTTTCTTTTACTTTTCCTGACTCCCTTTTCCTTAGCTTTCCCTTTCTCTTCGTGTATTCTTTCAGTCCTCTCTTTATCTCTTTTTTCTTCTGCTCTCTCTCATTCATTCTTTTTCCTGTTCTTTCGTTCTTTTTTTTCTTTTTCTTTTGTCCTTTGTCCTTCTTTTAGTTTTTGTCTCGTTATTTCAGTATCTCTTTTCCCCACCGTTTCATCTTTTCCTTTCTCTCATCTTTTACTATTTTTTATCCCATTTAGTATTTTCTTTTCTCCCATATTTTTCTCTTTTGTCTCCCATATTTTTCTCTATTTTCTCCCATTCCGTCTTTTATTTCCTCTTAAATACTCTTTTTTCTCCCATTTATTTTGTATTTTCTCCTAAATACTCTTTTTTCTCCCATGTAGTCTCTTATTTTTTCCTAAACACTCTTTTTTCTCTCAATTACTCTTTCGTCTCCCTCTGTTTCTCTCCCCATTTGTTTTCTTTTTCCTCTCGTCCCTTTTTTTGTCTTCTCAAACTTTGTGAACTCGATCCTGTTTTCCATCGACTACAAAAATAGATACATACACAAACAGTTTTCTACCCGTCAATTTTCCTTGCCCAATCTCCCTCCATTTATGTGCCTACTTTCCCTTGGATTGTAGTATATAATTTTTTACATTCATCAGTTCCTCTTATTATTATTTATGACTACTTCGCGTTCGCACACAAATTTGATTTTGCTTCTAGCTACAAAGTCTCGTATTTATGCGTATTCGTCCAAACCCACAGTTGTTTATAGAATTACACATGCATACTTATGGTTAACACACGTATGTGATTTTGAAACATAAATACGTAAATGCAAGTACGGAGTTTCCCCTCCCCCAAAAAAAAAATATTTACTCAAATCCTAGGGCTTTGAAAGAATCAATTTTTTTCTGGTGTTTACCCCTTCTCATAACGTTCTTATATCCCCAACTGATTCATTACGCCTCCCAGTAATTTTTCCCCTCTTCATAAATTTATTCTTGTACACTCAATTCCATTTGGTATGGAATAGAGTTTTGTGAATATAAAAATAATACATACATATATGTATGTATTAATAAATATTGTATAGCTATAAAAATTATATGTGAACATATTTTCCCCCAAATCCTTTTTTTTTTATATTAGTTTTTTTTTTTTTTGGTAGATGTTGATTCTTAATAAAACCACAGTGGATTTTATAATTCACTGGCGTAAACAAACAATTGTTGTCCCATAAATAAATAACATGTTTTTCTCCATTTTCTCCCCCACAAAATGGAGGGGGCTAGAAAAAACGTGGGGAGAATCTCTCCAGTCAGTAATGAGTCGTTGTCGTATTTTGTCCAAAGGGGATTATTACAAGGTGTAAAAACAGGGCTTCCTCCACATAAAATCCTGTAGGCTCCTAAACACGTACATATGTTCCCAACAAAATGACTCCAAAAAGGGGTTTTCCTGACACTTTGTAAGTATAAACAAGAAAAAAAAATATATTTTTTTTTACAAAACTCCAGAATGCTCAAGAATTGTTCTGTACACAAGGAAATCAAATGTTCGTAATAATTCGTGTTGGAATACTGCGAGAAAATGGAGGAAAAAAACGTGGGAATTTTCGCATGCGACCCTCCGTACTAATGACTCTTGGGTCATAGGGAAATGGCTGGAAAGTGGGAAATAATCCTAACTCTTTTGTCCATAAAGTTTATAATTACCACGCATTTCCTCCCTAATTTTCACACTTGACTTCTCGCCCCCTTTTCCATTCGTTTTGTCACGGATTGTTTGCGGGACACGGACGATAAAATTACAAAAAGAAAGTATGTTTTTTTAAATGTTTTTATAGGAATGTAATTTTCATATTTGTTTTTCCATTTTATTTCGGGGACCTTTTCCCCTTAATTTTTCCCTTAACTATCCCCTCTTTCTATCTTTCAATCTTTAGCACGTTCCACATTTTTCCTTTAGGCTTTTAGCATTTGGCTGGACCCTCAAAAAAAAAAGGAGACTTGCAAGGAAAATTGCTTCAAGCACATTTGCTTCCATTTTTTATTGTCTCAAAATTTTTTGCAGTAATTTAGCGTTCTTGAATAGTTGTAGGACGTCATTGAGAAAGCTCCAATTTGTTTCTTCAACCTTATATATTTTTTTACAATGGAATCTCGAGTCCCACAAAATCGAGCAAATTACTTTTTATGCATGCAAAATCAGTGGATAAAAAAATGTGGAAGGACATAGAAAAAAGCGGAGGAAATGGAGGCATAAAAAAAACTAATGATTCATTTAATTTGAATGAATTTTTGTTTTTTAGGAATTGAATGCACGAGCAATGACAATAAAGGAAAATGAACCAATATAAAATATAGGCATTTAAACCCATTAAAAACCAAAGGAGTGGAAAAATACCAAAAAACCACAGTTTAATAAATGCAGAGAAAATCAGCTTAAAAACATTGTATGCAAATGCCACAATGCAAGGTAAGAAAATTCATACGGCAAATGTAAACAAAATAAAATAAAAGACAAATCTACTTGAAATACACAAATTATAAAATCAAGGGCAAAGTTACTGAACTGACGAGGAAAAATCTCTTGAAAATAAAGCCTTTCAGAACCAAAAAAAAAAAGATCATCATCATAAAAAAGAAAGGAAGTACGAATTCCGTTTCAATGTTTTTAAGAAAAAAATATGAACTGAGAAAAAATCAATGCAAAACTGAGTTATTTCTAATATTTTTTTTACAAAGCATATTCACCCAAAAAATAAAAAATAAAAGCAAGAACAAAATCTATCCCGAAGGAATTTTCAGAAGCAGAATAAAATTTCAACCGAAAAAATATACGTTCCAAGTCACATTCTTCACATTTCTGGAAGTAACAAAAATATAAAAAATAATATGAACCCAAGACGCTGGAAAGGAAGACGTGAGCCATGGATAATGACGGTAATTATAATAATAAAAAAAAAATTCAACATTTTTATAAAAATTAATTTACACGCATTTTAATAGGACAATACACATATGTATATGTATGTACGCTCCTATACAGCAATGTAGTTCAGAGAGAATATATATACGTATATGTATGTATAATCACGTTATCCTCTACTTGAGGCAGGTAATTATTATTAAAAGTCCGCCATTCGCCAAGCCGTAACAAAAATCATAATAAGAATAATAAAGACTCTAGGTACAACTACGTAACACATTTCTCTCTCTCTGGCAATAATAATAATGATCATTATTTATGTATGGCACCACTACAAAAAAAAAAGAATACAATAATATTACAAGGGCACACATCAACCTAGGGGATTTATCCTTATATTATCTCCAGGAAGAAAAAAAAAAGCTGCGTTTTTTGCAAGTCTAAATGCGTTCGTAAATAATAATTTTTTATACTCATCTCCAACACAATGTGAATGAGCGTGTGCAATGTATAATCTCTATTGTGTCCATGCATAATACTTATACATATATGTATGTATTTTCCCATATAAAAAATCCCTTGGTCCTTTTGCAATAAAGACAAAAAAAAAAAAAAAGCTGTAGCACATCGAAAGGACTTAACACCCAGGGGATTCCTTATATACAGGGCGTGTCACTGGATTCACAGAGGAAGCCAATTTAGGCCAGAGGATTTAAAAAGACATTTTAAAGAGATTAGAAAATGGGACATTTTGGAGCGGTAATTAGCGAGATTAAAAATTTCACCCAATCCGTATATTTGGTCATCTTGGCTTTAATATTCCCTTGTTAATTTCCCAAACCATTTTTTTTTTCAGTGATTTAGCAAGAAAATGAGATTTCCCAATGTAATCATACCTGAGATGTTTTTGAGATTTAAAATTTCACGGTTCTGCATCTCACCCTGTATATGGTCCTATATGTTTTTCTTATGTAGGAAAAATCCTAAATAGTGCCCAACAATGTCCAATTTTTCCTTGTGGACAATCAAACTCCATACTGAGAGGGGATAGCCTATATGTCCAGAGGTTTATAGGTATATCAGATAAAATGCGTATGGGGATAACGAATAAAATGGCAATAAAGGATCATTTTTACACGCTCAGATTGTGGCAAAAGGCCGAGGTAGAGAGCGAGCGAGAATTAGCGAGAGAGCGTGAGACAGCGAGAGAACGAGGGAGAAATAGAGAGAGAAAGAGCGAGAGAGAGCGAGAGAAATAGAAAGAAAGAGGGAGCGAGAGAAATAGAAAGAGAGAGAGCGAGAGAAATAGAAAGAGAGAGGGAGCGAGAGAAATAGAAAGAGAGAGAGAGCGACAGAAATAGAAAGAGAGAGAGAGAAATAGAAAGAGAGAGCCAGAGAAAGAACGAGAGAGAGAGAGAGAAAGAGAAATAGAGAGAAATAGAGAGAGAGAAATTGAGAGAGAAAGAGAGAGAGAGCCAGAGAAAGAGCGAGACAGAAGAAAAAAATGAAATTACACTATATCCAATGCCTAAAGAATGGAGATTATAAAAAAAACGCATACTTACATATGTGTATTCACACAAGGAAGATCCCTTCACAGAGAAAGATAGAGAGGAAATTTGAAAAGATTTTTTTCCTCAATATAACATGTGCATATATGTACTTACGTGAAATAGAGAGAAACGTATAAGAGACAAGTTAAATAATAAGAAGAATAAGAAAGAAAGAGAAGGAGAGAAAAAAAAAGGGGCCTTGAAAAATTCCAAGGCTAACGTTTACATACATCTTATGCATCCATTTACCACACATTTATACTCCATTACTTATAAGAGCTCTTGCAGAGAGAGAGAGAGCGAGAGAGAGAGGGAAATATAAAAATCTTCCTCATAATAATAGACCTGTTTTCTTATCTCCAAGTTTCCCTCTCTCCCTTTTTTCTCTTCCCTTTCCCTTTCCTCTCTCTCTCTCCCTTTTTCCTTTTCCCATCTGTTGTGGGGAAAAAAACACTTGAGCTTTAAAAGCTCTTTGTATATACATAATCGTCATAATACATAATGGTTTATATTGCCTCGAGGCTATTTTTTTTTCGTTTCTCTCTCTCTCTCTCTCTCTCTCTGTCTCTCTGACACACACAAAAACCAAATTACATTTTGGGAACTGAAAAAGTGTGTATGTCGAAGAATGGAACACGTACTGTGGAAGAAAGAGATTGTTTTTTGTATATGTACGAAAATAATAGTGTGTATACGTATATTTACGTATATAGGTAGGTTGGACAGTGTGTTACGTGGGGAATATATCAGTCATTAGTGTGTCGAGAGAGAGAGAGAGAGAGAGAGAAAATTGGAGAGGCCAAGAAAAAAAAAAGAATAAGGAGGAAGACGTGGAAATATACAAATACACATACATACATATCTCCATATGATTATACTAAATATATGGAGGAAACATGTTGTTGTAGGAAATTGCTTGTACTACATGTATATATTTATTCTTAAATTTTTTTTTCTCTGTAATATTTTTTGTACGGGTATTTTTTTCATGTTAAATCAAGTTGAAATGTTAATCAAGTACCCATTAACAACGGGGGGAGATTTTGAAGGAGGGGGAATGGAAATTAATTATTGGTTGAGGGGGGGAAAGGAAAACCAGAGAGGGGAAATTGGGAATAAAAACAACTGTTTTATAATAATGGACAAAAATGGCTATTTTACATATGTTTTGATCTATTCCAGGCCTTTTCTAACTTGATTAAATGGTGGGAAAATATGTACTATGTGCCCTGTATTTACTGTAACTAATGGGTTGCAGGTGCAAGCTTTGCGTGTAATTTTTTTTTTTTTACATTTTGACCATGAAATTGTGCATTTAATTTTGCACCATCGCATCTTTTTGGGAAGAATCCCTTTTTAATTACTCACAAATACCCTGGATTTTGTATTTTAATTTTGATAAATGACTAAACTTTCACTGCATCCATGAATATTTCCATAAAAAGGAAGTATTATAGGATTTGCAATGTTGAAGGAATTCAAGGGAGCTCATTAAAAGGATTTGCAATGCAATCCAACCTTAAATGGCAAAATATCAACATTCACCCCACAAGCCGGGGGGAGGTTGCAAATGTGACTGGCAAATTGTATAGGGAGTGTTATCTATGGTTTTACGTATATGCCAAAGTATTAAAAAAAACTAGTAATTTATTTGATTTGAAACTCCCATGACGGAATGTATAGAAAAGGATGTTATTTGCTATTAACAAAGAAGCCCATACATCTCATTTTTCTCATTAATAATAGTATTGAATATTATTAAATGGAATAAAAAAGGGAGACGATAGGAGAAAAAACTACTGCTGTGCATACAAATAATACATATGAAAATCCTAAAATAAATGCCTTGCAGTCTGCACACACACACTTCATCCATAATGAATGGTAAAGTGCATTGGAATGAGACGGTAAATAGAAGTTCCATGCTCTCTGTCATGTCTCTCTTTCTCTTGGCTCTTTCTTCTCTTTCTTGTATCTTTCTTTTGATTTCTGTCTCTCTTTAGCTTTTCTTTGAGCTTTTCAAATTTTAGTCTTCGTTTGTGTCCATTTTCTCTTGGTTGCTGTTACCCCTTCTCTTGATTTTATTTCTTGGGTGTTTCTCTCTTTAGTTTGATTTCCTTCTCTTTCTCTTGATTTTATTTCTTGGGTGTTTCTCTCTTTAGTTTGATTCTACTTCTTTCTGTTGGATATGTCACTTTGAATTGTTTCTCTCTTTTCCTTTTGGATTTTTCTCTTGGGTTTCTTCCTCTTCTTCTCTTGAGCTTCTTTATTTTGGCTTTATCGCCCTTTGTCTTTCGGGCTTTTTTAGTTGGTTTTATCGCTCTTTGTCTTTCGGGCTTTTTTAGTTTGGTTTTATCGCTCTTTTTATTGTTTTTCTATCTGTATTTCTCTTGTTTTCTATCTGTTGCTTTTGTTTTTTCTCTGTTTCGTTTGTTTCTCTCTCTTTCTCTTGTATTTCTCTCTCTCTATCTCTACCATTTATCATCCTCTCTCTCTTTCTTTCGTTTTTTCTCCGCTTCTCACTCTTGTTCTTTGGTTTTCTTTGGTTTTGTCTTTCTCTTTTTCCGATCTGTCTTTCTCTCTTAAATTTCTGTTTCTCTTGTTCTTGTTTTTCTCTATTTCTCTTGCTCTTGTTTTTCTCTATTTCTCTTGTTCTTGTTTTTCTCTATTTCTCTTGCTCTTGTTTTTCTCTATTTCTCTTGTTATTGTTTTTCTCTATTTCTCTTGTTCTTGTTTTTCTCTATTTCTCTTGTTCTGGTTTTTTTCTATTTCTCTTGTTCTTGTTTTTCTCTATTTCTCTTGTTCTTGTTTTTTCTCTATTTCTCTTGTTCTTGTTTTTCTCTATTTCTCTTGTTCTTGTTTTTCTCTATTTCTCTTGTTCTTGTTTTTCTCTATTTCTCTTGCTCTTGTTTTTCTCTATTTCTCGTGTTCTTGTTTTTCCCTATTTGTCTTGGATTTTTCTCTCTCGTTTGCCTTTGTTTAATCAGTGGTTCTCCTCGAGTTCACTCTCTTTCTCTCGTTTTTTCCTCCGTTTTTCCTCTTGCTGTTTTCGTCACCCTGTCCCTCGTTTGCATTCAGTTTCTCCCTCCTTCATATATGCATCTCACCCTTTTCCCCCCGTTCATTTCTCCTGTTTTTTTCCTGCAATCTCTTCATGTCTTTCTCTCTCTCTGGTGTACAAAGAGAAAAAAAACTCCCTAATAATAGTCATGATACCATGTGCTGGTGCTTTATCTAAATATATTCCTTTCAACGTCCATTTTTTTTCCGTCTCGGGGAGGAACATTCACCCTCATATTTTATATATGTTTCCCACTAATGGCTTTTTGTCTCTGTAGGAACACCTAATTTAATTAACAATGGACTAATAGTCTCAAGAAAAACTCATTATTATCCACCATTCCCCCTCCAGTCTCCCTGGATTTCCATATACCCTTTGGAAAAAATGTTTTTTTTTTGGGACCATCCAGCCACATAAGTTCTCAGGTCAGTTCCTACAGTGGACTCCCTTTTGTGAAGGTATAAGGGAAAAAAACTCCGTTTTGTCTCTCCCTTTTTTGGCTCTGTGAAATTATCTTGCTTTCTTGCGTAAAAAAAAATTCTCCTTTCCCTCTCCAGAAACTATTAACCCGCTGTAAATGAACAAAGTTGTAAATTGTGTAAGCACTACAAAGTTTTTTTTTCCTTTCTTATTTTGTTTTTTATGTCCAAATGTTTATGGAGGAAAAACGAAGGGGAAAAGAAGAAGAAGAAAAAGAGGTGGAGGAGGGACAAGGAGGAAAAAAAAGAGTGTTATCTAAATCTAAACAGCAGGAGATTACCACCAAATAGGAAATATATTATTGTTGTTATTGTCTTGTCCCCCCATGCTACAAGCTGGCCTTTTTCGTCCTGCTGTTGTGGTAGGGATATAATAATGGCACAAGATCCTGTATATCCTATAGGAGACTGGCCCCTTTATCACCAAGTGACATGTGAGTGGCTGCAGGAAAAACATGTTTTCTTTAAAGGGAAATGGAAAGTATTCGCCGATGTTGACATGCATATGGGCAGTAAATAAAAGGAAAGAGAGAAGTGACCAAAGGGGAAAAATAAGAGGTTGTTTATCTCTCTCTCTCCCTATTATAGCTCCTTAATATCCTGTATTATTATTCACAGAATCAAAAAATTGTTTCATTGCTAACAACATCTAAAACTGCTTTTTTATCGGTTCTCCCTTCTCTGTCCGCTTCTTCTCTATGTTTTCCCCTGTCTCTTTCTTCTTTCTTCACCAGGCTAATAATCTCTGTCATTATTGGAGGATGAAAAAGATGTAAGACAAAAGGACTTTCTACCAGACAACACAAGACCACTTTCTCTACGTTCTTTCTGTTCATTAGATGTCTTTCCCTTTCTTGACTTGCTTCGCTTTTCCTTTTCTTGGCTGTCTCTCTTTCTACTAGTTTTTTCTTTTATTCTTAGTTTCTTTCCTGCTCTCGCTTGGTTCTCTTTCTCTTCCTTCTCGTGTTAGAAGGAATTTTTTTTTACCTCTTTTGACTGCTTCTCTGGTTCCACTGTCTCGCTATCTTCCCTCTTACTGCTCTCCTCTCACTCGTATTGCTCGCCCTTCCTCTATATTATTGCTCTCTTTATCTATTTCTCTCTCTTATTGCTTTATTTTTCTCTTACGCTTTCTCTTATTGTTCTATTTTTCTATTTAATTGCTCTCTCTTATTAATCTCTCGATTTCTCTCCCTCTTATTTGTCTCTCGATTTCTCTCTCTCTCTCTTATAACTCTCTCGATTTCTCTTTTTTTTCTTTCTCGATTTATCTCTCTCTCGATTTCTCTCCCTCTTATTTCTCTCTCCATTTCTCTCTTTTTTCTTTCCCTCTCCATTTCTCTCTTTTTTCTTTCTCGATTTCCCTTTCTCCTTGCTCTCTTTATTTCTCTCTTTCTGCTTGTTCTCTTTATTTCTCTCTTTCTTCCTGTTCTCTCTATTTCTCTCTCTCTTATTTCTCTCCATTTCTCTCTTTTTCTTTCTCTCTTTCTTCTTGCTCTCTTTATTTCTCTCTTTCTTCTTGCTCTCTCTATTTCTCTCCCTCTCTTATTTCTCTCTTTTTCCTTCTCGATTTCTCTCTTTCTTCTTGCTCTCAATATTTCTCTATTTATTCTTGCTCTCTCTATTTCTCTATTTCTTCTAGCTCTCTCCATTTCTGTATCTCTCTTATTGTTCTCTCTGTCTCACTGCTTTCCCGATTTCTATCTCTCTTATTGTTCTCTCTGTCTTACTGCTTTCTCGATTTCTATCTCTGTCTTATTGTTCTCTCTCTCTTATAGCTCTCTCCATTTCTATGTCTCTTATTGCTCTCTCCATTTCTATCTCTCTCTTATTGCTCTCTGTTGCTGTAGCTCTCTCTTGTTGGTTTCTTTCTCCCTATTTTAAATTGCATTCTGTCTCTGTGTGTCTTCTTGCTCTCTTCTCTTTTTCATCCAGCTCTCCCGTTTTTTATCTGCGGTAATTTCTTAGTTGTGTTGTCTCCCTCTAATACGAACTCTCGAAACATAAAATTTCTTTCTACAAGTCTCTCCCACTTCCTCCTCCTTTACTTCCAGGTTCAACTTCTCTCTTTTGTCGTCCTGTCTCTTTGTTCCCCTCTGTTTCTTTCTTCGTCTTGGTTCTCCATTTTATTTCTCTCTCTATCTCCCTCTCTTATGTCTCTCAATTTCTGTCTTCTCTATAGTGCTTTGTATTTACTGTCAAGCTTTTCAATTCTCCTCTTCTCAACGGTCCCATATAAATATATAAAAAAAAACACATGTATTATAACCCTGATCAAACTCTCCCCCGCTCCACTGTTTGTAAAAAGGTATATACTTTTTCCCTTTCCCCTTCATCCCTCCTCATCTTCCCCATAGACACTCTCCTTCATTGAACTTGACAAAGAAGATCTCCTATACAATACCCTTGGAGGTGTATGTGCGCGTGTATCGTATACTTTTTCAGGGATTTTAAACAGCAGGGGCACAAAAAGTGTGACTGTCTGAGCACAAGGATATTTTTTTCCCTTTGTTGATGGAAACCAAAGAGAGTTTTTTTTTGTGTATATGTATATATACATACATATACATTACATGCCAAGTATTGTGATGATATTTTTTTTTGTAAGGATACGTGGAACACGTTTTTCTAGAAGAATAAACGCTTTATTGTAACTTTCGGGATTTTAGTTCTCTCTTTCCCAATTTCCATGTGCTGTATCTGCTTCACTAGACGTCTGTATATGTATGCACGTGAATGTAAACATTGCACGTAAACAACACAATGATGTCAGTGGAAGAAGGGCAAAATGCAAATTGTAGAGGTGTTCTGGTTTTTTTTTCTCTCTGATTTTTTTCCAATCCATTGCATCCACCAATTGTATGTATACACATGTTGGAATGACAAGTTACAAAACGGAATGTGTGTCATTTTTGTTGTTATTTTTTACGAGTTGACAATCCCAACATTTTCCACTCGAAACGGGGCAAATCCTCATAAAGTGTGAAGTGGTAGAAAGATTTGAAAAAATTGGAGAAAATGCAAATATAAAAAAAAATCCCGTTTTGACATCTGCCAATTATTTTGATTGGTCCTTTAAATTGCTATGGGACTGGCGAAAACAATGGTAAAAAATAAGTGCAACTGCAGAATCTGATGTCATGATCTAAAGATAGGGAATCGATGAGAAAAAAATCCTCACCAATTTATTGCACCAGAACCAGTCCAGTTAATTTTGTGGTGGTTAAAAAAAAAAGACTTTCCTCCAAAGGAACAAGTTTCCCTTTAAGATGTATTTTTATTGACTTTTTTTTTTTGGTTCCATTACTGACAGGGGAACATTTCCAAGAAAGTACTTGTTCACCTGTTTCTTACGTAATTTAAATTCTATTAGATCTCGTCCCCTTCCTTCTGTCGTACGGAGTGGGAGGGGGAAAGTAATTAAATGGACAAAAGACCATTTGTGGGATCAATTACCACCGGCATTTTCAGTGGATCAAAAATGTCCACTTCTGTATTGATTTTTTTGTATTTATGTATTTTTTTTATCCCATTATATTCCCCTCTTCACCTTCCCTTGTTCAAATACATCAGAAAGGAAATTTGATGGAAGACTCGCTTAAATAAAATATTTTCCATTTCATTCTCTTCAGGCACGTTGCACACACAATGACACTTGAGGTGACAAAAAAAAAAGTTGACAATTGGAAGAAGCCCTTCACAATTTGTGTGGGCTCCCTTCTTTCTTTATTTTTTTTATTTTATTTTTATTTATTCTCCTTCCCCCTCACCACACTTAAATGTTTTATCTCCTCTCTTTATAGCTCCTCTGATTATTCAACTAATTTAATCGTGGAGAGTTACGACATTTTTTCACTCCTTTCCTTCCCCCTTGTTTACTTTTTATGCCCATACGAATCCCTGTGTACATAATCAAAAAGTTGTAAATAGGAGAAATGTACAACATGGTGACTAAATAAAAAAAAAATATTGGAAAACTTGTCTCTTTTCAAATTTTTAAGCACTTAGCTACAGCCATTTTTTCAGGTGTCGCAATCCGCTACAGGGAGAAGAAGTAACTTTGTTCAAAAAGGTTGGGAATACGATAGTTTGGTTGAACAGAAAAAAAAATTGTTTGGTGAACAGGTTTTCAATTTTTATGTGCAAGTGTTATTATAATATTCCGTTTTTTTTTTATTTTATTTATACAATAATTTTATGGCCCTGCCATGCATTTTATGTGCAAATGTAATTATTATTACGTATTATTATTCTGTGGAGCCAGTATATCTCAAGTCACATTTCAATGGGGGAGAATATGATTTGGGGAGACAGAGGTGAGAGACGGGAGATTGACAGGTACGGCATAGAAATTGGGGAAGGAGCCAAGGAGATAGACAGGAAAGGTGAGGAGAAGAGACAGGTGGGGAGAAAGGGAAATATTTAAATTTAGTAGGAGAGATTTGCATTAGTTTAGATGAAAGGACATGGAAAAGAAGCATTAGAGAAAACTAGCCACAAAGAAAGTTTAAGGGCACAAAGAATGTGAAAGAGAAAGGAAGAAAGCAAAACATGGGAAGAGACAAAGTGAAAGCACGGAAGAAAAGACATAAAGGAAACATAAAACAACGAAAGACAGCAAAAAATGGAAAATTAAAATAAAAAGAAAGCAAGAATAGGAAAGAGACAAAAGAAGAAGAGAAGGAAAAGAAAACGAAGAGAAAATAAAACAGAAAGAAAGTAAGAAAATCAAAAGGAAAGAGACAAAATAAAAAGAGAAAGAAAAACAGGCAAATTGAAAGAGACAAAATAAAAGGAGAAAGAAAAACAGGCAAATCGAAAGAGACAAAATAAACAAAGAAAGAAAGCAAGAAGAGCAAAAGGAATGAACCAAAATAAAAAGAGAAAGAAAAACAGGCAAATCGAAAGAGACAAAATAAACAAAGAAAGAAAGCAGGAAAAGCAAGAAAAGCAAAAGAAAAGAACCAAAATAAAAAAGTCAGCAAGAACAGCAAAGGGAAAGCAAAAAAATCAAAAGACTAGAAACGGCAATAAAAAGAAAAGGAGACCAAGTCAAACGGGAAGAGACAAAATGGAAAGAAGAAGAAAAAGAGAAAGCAAGGACAAGGGAAATAATATAAGAAAGTGTCATTGCGTGATAGAACAGTAGAAATATTATAATTTTATAATCATCATATAAATTAATTAAAAATTGAGAAATGGAACCTGAATAGGCAAGAAGAGAAAAGTCAGAGGGCAAAGAATGTTAGACAATTGCACTAAGAACAATGTCAAAACATTGAGAGATCGATCTGCATCCATATTATAGAATCAAAATTGAAAATGAAAAGTAAAGTGAAAGGATTGACTCGATTGTGGGAGTGAAAACAAATCAGAGACACAGAATGTTTTTTTTTGTTGTATGCAAAAACATTCGTAAAAAAGTGCTGGTTGTATCGTGTGTTAAAACTACCACTTTTACATCAGGATATATATTAACCACCAAAAGGAATATTAAAAGAATGGTAGGGATTACAAAATAAAAAGTGTTGTATTTGATAGGGTGAGAGAGAAGGAGAGGGACATAATAGGATTTTACGTATACACCAGGAAATTAAAATGTTTACAAAAAGATTCATGATGGCCGTTAAAAAGGGCTGTAAACCCCTCTCACATATATTTGAACTATATACAAAGGAAAGAATTCCACGTTGCTTTTGTTTTAAAAGGCACTAAACAAGAGGGGAAATGGTGAGTTTTGCTTGTCCCACTACCAAATGGACAGGTTCTCTTTATATATAGAAACGCTTTTTTTTCCCCAACAACCGTATATATGTGAACATAGAAAGAAATGTCTTTTGTAAAGGGGAATAAAACGCAATATAAAGTGTAAATAAAATGTATCCACACTCACATGGATTTTTTTTTTGGAGGTCTGGAAGTAAGGAAATAAAAATTGTGGAAAGTATATAGGTATAACTTTACATAGAAGGAAAGATAGAAGGAGTTATACTGGTCTCCATATCCCTTTCCCATCTTCACAATGTAATATTGTATAATTGTCGTCTGAAAGCAGTAAAAAAATATAAAGACCACAATTGAATGTGCTCTGATGGTGAGAAAATCTGACATGAATTTTTTTTTCTTCTTCTTGGGATTGCTATGAAGATCCTAACGAAAAAATGTTACTTCCTCTGATTCCACTGAAGCATTTTTATTGCTTTTTGGTATTGGAGTAATTTTCTTTTGACGGCAATTTGGTCTCAGTTTAGTGGAGTGGATTATTATTGGGGGAAATATTTTTTGTCTATCTGTTAATTTTTTTTTTGTTTCCCTTGAACATTTCTTTTCGATTCGCACGTTTTATGAAAGTTTTCCACTTTTAAATCAAATTTTTATTATTTTTTAAAAACATTTTTATGTTTAAATATAACATGTGTGTTAGAGGCAATTCAAAAACGGTATTTATAGATAAAAGTGAAAATATACAGGTTGAATGACGTAGTTTAAAATAGCGAAAAAAATGAAAATATTTCACAAAAAAAGGAAACCCAAATATAAATCGCAGAAGCATGAACATAAAAAAAATTATAATAAAATTTAAAAAGTCTGGGAAGGAGCATAAAATGTTAAAGAAAGTTAAAAATCAATTTGAGACGGAAACAAAATATTTGAAATATATGCATAAAAAAGTCCAAAGAGAAATGGGCAAACGTTTTAAAAATTAAAAAAAAAATTAAAAAAAATTAAACGGCAAAATAACTGATGAAACCTCGTTAGCATTGTTAACAATGCAGTAAAATATATTAAAACATAAAAGGAATTGATAATGGAGCAATAATTTAAAAATATTAAAATACACAAGACCTTTTTTGTTGGCAAAAAACTCGAAATAAAACAAGCAAAACATTGATGATTAATAAATTGACACTAAATAAACCAAATTAAAAACAAAATGATAAATAACAAATTTACGCTAAAGAAATTAATTTAGAAAGAGAATAAATTCGAATGGCAAGAATTAATAAATGTGAAAAACCATGAGCGAGACGTCAAAGCTGATTATCCCCACGCAAGTCTCATTCATAAATCAATCTCTCCATCATTCATAAAGGTTGTAAAGGAGCAATCAGATTTGATTTTCAAAATTCATGATTTCAAGAGCAAATGTTAGGAGTAATAAAATAAATCCCTAAAAAAAAATCCATCGATGATTTGTTAGACTTTTTGCCCCAAAAATCCAAAAACTCATTAATGTCTTCCATATATCCCCCTGCCAAAATCCGTTTTATCAATCAATGAAGATTTAAAATTTAGAAACAAATATCTGCTTCCCCCATAAAACAACAGGAACTATCCAGGAAGTAAAACCTGGTAAATACCCCCCAAAAAAAATCACTAAAGACACTGACATTAAATGTTCAATTTGGGTAAGGAATCCTAAGATATAGCAAAAGATATGTGGCAACCTCCTTTTTCTTCCTCCTCCATCTCCTCCTCCTCCTCCAAAAATTTTCACACAAAAAAAAACTATACATAAACACAAGAAAGCTTTTTTTTTTTACATGTCCGTTCTAAATGGATACATCCACCTCAACGTTCCTTTTTTTTCTGTAGCAAAAACCCTCGAAAAAAAGAAGAGAGTTTGGAATTGCAATAAATGACTACTGCTACTACTACAAGAACAACTTGGATATTTATTTATGTTTTTTCCATCGATCCAATGAATTCTCATCACGTTTCCCCCTCTTCTCTCTAAGAAAAAAAAAACTAGAATTGTTATCAAAGGGAATTGTATACACATGCCCAAAGTTTTTTGTATAAACATACATACACACACTTTATTTTATTTTGCTCCGTCTCTCTTTCTCTCTCTTTCTATTCCCTTCTTTATTCCACGCACACACATTTTTATCCCTGGCTCTGTAACATCTACTTTAGTACTACAATTCTCTTTCAGGATTTGAAAAATACCCCCTTTAAACACCACTACTAAAGGCTACTTTGTAAGCCCCTCACATACACATTTTATACGCGTACATAAAAAAAAATACTCTTTATGGAAAATCTCACATGTACACTCTTTCTCTTGGTTTTTTTTTTGGGGGGATCCAAACTCTTTAAAACTAGGCCCTATACACAAGCCATATCGTAGTCGTATAATCACAATGATGATGCCTTTTATGTTTGTATACACCAGTACAATGTGATTCAGTTATTCCCATTATTATCATTATTACACCAAATTTTATTTTCCGACTTCCTAAACCACCACCATCCAATATTGGACATAAGCACATGTACATTTGCGTGCAAATATACACCCACTTTTATGCATGTATCTACTTCCATATGTACTATCTAAATGAGATCAGATCATTTATTATTGTGTATATATATGCACGTACATACATACATATACGCACATACATATGTACCTATATCAACATTGTATGAACACATACAGATATGTATGGTTCCAATCAGAAACTAAAAGAGGAGAGACTCTGGAGATTTTTCTGGGAAGACGATGAAGAACGGGGGGATTTTTGGGGGCGGGGGCCAGTATGCTAATCCTGGAATCGGGCTCGACTTGTATGCAGAGCAACCTCGTTTCCTTAAGCCGAACCCGATTATGGTTAAACCTCCCCGTGATTAGTCACTGTAAAAACCTGACGGGGGAGGAATTATTCATGTGATTTGCATCTAATTCATCCCCGCACCTGGGGAGGGTCGGCTATACATGGAGACAATTGGCGTCTCCTGAGAGGAGGTGCCGGGAACTGGGGAGATAAAGAGAGATTGAGAGCTCAACAAGAGAGTGAAACAATACAGTAAGAATGAGCAAAAAATAATAGAAATAGAAAGTGCAAGAAAAAAGAGAATGGAAAATAGAAAAAGCGAGAGGAAGGAAAATGAAATACAGAAAAATCGATAAAAAAGAGAATGAAGAATAGAAACAAAGAGAAAAACAAGAGAGTACAAAAGTAAAAGAAGGCGTAAAAAGCTAAATTGAAAGTCAAAAAGAGAAAGAGAGCTTAAAAAAGGAGGGAAAATGGGAATAATGTATGAGTGAAAAAATAAGAAGAAGTAAGAGAAAGTATGACGAGAGAAAGTTTGAAAAAAGTAAAAATGCGAAGGACGAAAAAGAGAAAGTGGGAGTAAAAAAGTAATAACGATAAAGACGAAAAATAGAAAATACCAATGAAAAAGTAAAAATGAGAAAGTCGAGTAGGGGAAAGTATGAGTGAAAAAGTAAAAAAGAGAAAGTACGAGTAAAAAAGTAAAAACGAGAAAGACGAAAAAGAGAAAGTGCGAGTAAAAAAGTAAAAACGAGAAAGACGAAAAAGAGAAAGTACGAGTAAAAAAGTAAGAACAAGTAAGACGTAGAAGAGAAGGTATGAGAGAAAAAGTAAAAATGCAAATAACAAACAGCGGGAATGCGAGAAAAACAATGTGACCAAGTAAAAATGAAAAAGAGAATCTGAGAAAAAAGAGAGTAAAACGAAGAAATATAATTTCAAAACAGACAAGAGAAACAGAAAAGTAAAAACGTAAACGGATAAAAGACGACAAAACAAGCAAGAGAAAGGCAGATGAATCAAGAGAGACTGCATGAAACCCAAGAAGAAAGAGCATCCGGATTGTAATCTAGTACAATAGCGCCTTAAAAATGAAGAAAAAATACCAGGAAAAAAATGTAGCCAACCAAGTCCAAGAAAAATACAGAGAAAAAAGTCGGGAGAATAAAATAACTGCAACTGCAACCCACCACTAATAGAAGGGTCCATTCCCACGTAATTACCCCTTTCTACACTGTTCCGTTGTATGCACAAGTACCATAATAATTGCATATAATACTGTACTACACAGTGGGTAGTAGCATGAAGTGCATTTTTTAATTCCCACTCCTCTTCAACAAATTCTACGTATACATAAGCTCACATTGTACGAGAGAATGTTAATGCTTTGCTGTTTTATTATTATTATTATTACTATTATTACATATTACTCCTACCATTTCCATGCTCCCAGTTCAGGACAAACAACAAGAGTTTTTCTCATTCAAAATAATTGAGGCGAATCAACAAGAGAGGAAAAAATGTGGAGTTCATTTTAATTCCTCCTTCTTTGCCTCTTTCTCCTTTTTCTCTCTCTTTCTTTCTCTCTCTCTCTCTCTCTCTCTCTTTTACTCTCTTTTTTTCTCTCTCTCTTTCACTCTCTTTTTCTCTAATTTCCCTCTTGCCCTTCTCTCCCTTTATTTCCCCACATTAAGGAATGGCAAAAAGGAATGGCGGACAACCCCTTTCTTTACCAGCCAATTTAAATCCTCCATATCCCCGCCCTTTTGTGGACTAACTATACACATGTATATTTAAGTAATAACAAGAAGACAAACTATAAAAAAAATAGAAAAGATATTTTTGGGTACCCTTTTAGTCCAAAGGTCACATTTGTAATGAGTACAATCCCGATAAGTACACCCATGAATATTTCCTCATCCAGCCATATGATAGCACCAGCAAAAGAGGAAAAAGCATTACACAATAACCCCCAGAGTATTTATCCGTATAAAAGTCAGCACAGGACGTTGTTCCCCTTCTCTCCCGATAATTACTGCGAAAATGAGTCCATTAATTAACATGAAGGAATATAATAATCCATACTTAAATTACTTAAATACAGATACCGGGGAAGGGAAAAAAAAAACCAATGGGGAAAATGCGCGTCGGATTTAAGATGGTTAATAAATGGTGTGGAAACGTGTATTAATGCAGCTGGAAAATACATGCCTGGACAATTTTAATAGTTTGTCTTCCGTCATTTCCTTTAGATTACATTGTATACATGAATGCAAATACAGTCACTTTTCCCCAGAATCTCTCAATTGTTTTCATGTGAGTATTAGTAATTCTGTAAATAATATGAAATAATAAAAATAATTGACTTTTTCTTCTCCTCTGGTATATACATAAATACGGCAGAAGCGGATAATAATCATAATAACTATATACTTGCGTAAATACCGGGAGAATAAAAAATGTCTTGTTCCATGTGTGTGTACATAATTTTTTTTTATAGGGATACCATATGTGCATATGCATATGGGAAAATGTATCAATTATCAAGCGGCAATGTGTGTAGATAGTTAAAGGCCCATTTTTTTTTGTTGGGTTCCCCCACACGCGTATATTGCATTGACTTGGGTCGTATAATAAAAATAGAGAGGACAAGATAGTGTTGTCTTTCTATCGTGGGAGAAGTCTATCTCTCTCTTTCTCTCTCTCTCTCTCTCTCTCCCTATCTTTCTCTCTCCAAGGGTTTGCCATGCATTGAAAGAGATATTGATATAATCACTTTATTTATTATTCCAATATATAATACACTTCCTTCTTGTCTCCCTTTCTCTCTCTCTCTCTCCATCTCCCAATGGAATAAGATAGAACAGAACCCACATATGTGTGTACATGTCCCCTGTATTATATCAAATGTCAACTTCTTTGATACGATAAGACTCTCCCCCTGCACGAGATTATTTACTCCCAAGAAAGAGGGGGAAAAAGGGAGGCGAAAGAGAGGAAGCCAGCAAAGGCGTAATAGGGAAAATGGAACAAGGAGAAATGAATAGAGATAGCGGGAAAAGGAACAGGAAAACGATAGCGAGGACGAGAGATAAAAGTAGAGAGAAATAGAAGAATGGAATGGTTAAAGAAGGAGAGGTGACAAAACGTGAAAAAAGTCATGGAAAATAGAAAGAATAGGAAGTGAGAGATTTACTAGAAGGAGAGAGAAGGAGGGACAACGAGGGAGAAAAAGAGAAAGAGAGAGAAAGAGAGAAAGTGAGAGAGAAATAGAGAGAAAGAGATGGAAAATGGGGGAGAAAGAGAGAAAATGAGAGAGAAATAGAGAGAAAGAGATGAAAAACGGGGGAGAAAGAGAGAAAATGAGAGAGAAAGAGAGAAAGTGAGAGAGAAAGAGAGAGCGAAAGAGAGAGAAACGGGAAAAACAGGAGAAAGAGAGAGAAAGGGAGACCGATCTTACACGCTATATTAATTCTATATACTTTTGACAAAACTTGAGTCGTTCTCCCATAAAAATAGAGTAGTTTATCCTCTTTCTGTATAGATATTAAAACACATCTTTCTTTTTTTTTCGATTTCCCGTGCGTGTGTCTATTACATTGAAAAGAAGTTACAAAAAAATTTGACTTACATATACTCTCGTTTTTTTTAACAAAAGAGGGAGGGAGAGAGAGAATGCGTGCGTGAGTAATATAATCCGGCTAAATTCTCTGACTTTAATATTAGGAGTAGTCTCCACAAAAATAACTCTGGTATATTTGAGACGGGCGAAAGAGAGCGAGGGAGAGAGAGAGAAGAAAAAACTTGAGGACTGGAAAGAAAAGTGGAACTTAGAGTCAAAGATAGTCATGCAAATGTGCCCGTTCACAGGAGACGACGAAGAGGAGGAGAGAAGGAAATCAAATTAAATTAACTAACACATATAATTTTTTTTTATATTGTAAAAAAAAATACAAAACCACACGAAAAACTCCGAATAGGACGCGCGGAATGAGAGTGAAATTATAATAAATATGTACACACATGAATGTACGGGCTTGTCTAACATTTTCCAAATGCATGCAAAGGAACCAAACATGCGAAGATTATGTAAATAATAGTGAGCAAATGCCTGCACGTAATTAGATGGTAATATGGCAATGTATTAAACGTTTCATTTTTAATGAACTTTTTTCCATTTAGGTAAGAGCCATGTTTTTTTTTAAAAACCTGGCTCACGTGATACAAAGAGGGGGTGGGATGGGAAGGGCAATAACAATTTTTAAGTGGACATTTCAGTAATTATATTTATTGTGAGTTTTATACACCAATAATTTTTTTTTAAATTTCGTATTGTAACTTTTGTATTAAATTATGCGGAGGACAATAGACGTTTTATGGTCGTTAAAAGAGGAACTTGTGGTGGATATTTAAAAAAAATGAACTTCACATAAAGACCCCGTACTATTAATTGCTTTACTACCCCTTTTATTACCTATTATGCCGACGCTTTTGTCAGTGCTAAATGGAGAGGAAGTAGATAGAGGAAGAGCCAGGACATTAACCAATACTGACAAAGGGAAATGCGAGGTTGAAAAATGCCAATGCAAAACACACACACTTGCATTTGTATACATTTTACGTAACATTACAAAGGGAAATGTTCCAAAAGCCACGAAGGAAAAAAAAATTCCCTTCTATATTTTCCAGTAGATATCCCTATCCGTTTGTTTTTCCGAAAAAATTGAAGGAAAAACGTGGTCGAAATTCAAAAAAAAAAAAAATCACCATTTCCAACCATATTTTTGCATTCTTAAAATAGCGTTGACCTTAAAACTAAAGGTCCACAGCACATTCAGGGGCAGGTGACTGATGGCGCTGGAAAGGGTTAAATGGGAAGATAAAATTAATCCCAAGAAAAACAATGGCATAAGTACTGGCTATAAAATCATTTTTAAAGTGCATATAGTAAAACTGTTATTTCCTCCTCACAATTTCCTTTTCTCCATTCCCCTTTATCCCATGCTTTCCCCCCCGAGTTTACTAACCCCAATTTTTTTTTCATTTACAAAAATCATTTCTCCCAATAAATCAACTACAAGAATCCCCCGAAAAAATAACATTCTTAAAAATCCCCTCTTGTACAAAAATGCATTTTCTCTTTATTTTCCCTCAAATTTCGACTGCAAACGTACGTGTACGTCTCTCCTTCTATCATCTGTGTCAGTGTGTGCGTAGATACATATGTGGATATATATGCACATGGAAAAAGAAAACAAGATGAGTGAGAGAACATTTATTTACGTTGAAGGGGGAAGAGGGGAAGAGGGGGAAAAGGACACGTTAAAAGGAGCAAAGAAAGAGAGAGGAAAAAAACACACGAATTCACGTCGAAAATACACAAGAAAATCTACAGTCACCGTCGTTTCTCAAGTTTCTGTAATATATGTACGTAACATAAGTGCTTTGATGTACCTAAACATCACATGCATACACATATACATATGTGTTTTTAGTGTTTATGTACCCGGCTTGTCCATACGTAATCAAGTGTTCGTGCATAGCCGCTTTCCCAACCCTTTTCTTTAACAAGTCTTGCTGTATACTTATGCATATCCCCTCGTAGAATATTCAAAAGTCCTTCTCTCTGTCTTCTTCATCTACTTTTGAAAGGCATGAAAAGTTTTTTAGGGAGGCATAGAATAACAAGGGAGGGAGAGAGAGAGAGAGAGAGGGAGACAGTGAGACATGTAAAATGTAAACAGGTAAAAGACTACGACCATTCCCTTCGTTCACGTTGTGGATGTTGGACATGCAAGCAATGGGAAGAGACAGGGAGAGAGAGAGATAGGGAAAGTAAGTAAAACGAAGAGGGAGAGAGAGAGAGAGAAACAGGAGATTTTTCGGGGTGAGTGAAAGGAGTGAAAGATACAAGAGACACAATGGATAACCAATAGAAGTAGAAGAGACTAGCAACAGCAGGGAAAACTGAGAGCAAATAATACTGTCAGGGAGAAATCTGAGAGAGTGCAGAGAGAGATTATAGGAGAGATGAAAGGGAGAAAGAAAGCGAAGATCCAAACAGGGAAGAAAGAAAAAATGAGACAAAAGAGACAGGAGTAAGAGAGAAAGGAAGAAAGAAAACTTAAGAGAGAAAGGAGAAAGGAAGAGAGAGAAAAAAAAGAGAAAAAAGGAAGAATGATGGAGCAAAAAATAGATAAAGGAGGAAGAGAAAAGCGGAGAGATAGATATGAGAGAGAGAGAGAGGGATATGTACAGAGAAAGAAGACATACGTGAAGAGAGAGAAGAGAGAGACATACATCGAGATGAAAAGAAGATTGAAGAGAGACAGAAGCGAAAGAAATGGAGACATAGAGAGAAACGAGAGAAATAGAGGACCGAGAGGAATCGCGAAGCGAGAGAAAGAGATAAACGAGAGAAATAGCCAGGTGAGAGAAAGAAATAAAAGAGAGAAAGAGATAAACGAGAGAAAGAGAGAAATGGAGAAAAAGAGGAGCGAGAGAAAGAGAGGAGCGACAGAAAAAGAGGAGCGAGAGAAAGAGAGGAGCGAGAGAATAGAGAAAGAGAGAGACAAAGAGAGGAGCGAGAGAATAGAGAAAGAGAGAGACAAAGATACATCGAGAGGAAGAGAGAGGACAGGGAAAAGGAAAGAAAAGAGAGACATCAAAGAGAGAGGCGCAGACAGAGAAGAGAGAGTCGGATATGGCGGAAGAGAGGAGGAGAGAGAAAGAGCAAAGGAGGAAAGAAAGAGAAGCAAAAGGGAGAAAGGGAAAAACAGAGAAAGAGTGAGAAGCTGCAATAGCAAAGAAAAAACAAAAGATGAAAGGCTGAAAGAGGAGGAAGAGTGAGAAATACCCCGAGAAAGAAAATTAGGCAACCCGCCCCAGCAAGATGAGTCGAAGTGAGCGAGACAACCCAAAAGAATCAAGATAGATGAACATGGAGATAGTGAGGAGGATTGAGAGACAAGGAGAGAGGGTGTGTGCATAACCCCATAGAGATTAGACGGAAGTGAAATCCATAGAAATATATAGGGAAGGGAGACAAGATTTTTTGGAAGGGAAAAGAGAAGAGAGAGAGACAGAGAGAGAGAGATAGAGAGAGATAGAGAGAGACAGAGAGAGAGAGAAGAAAGGGAATAAACATGGACTCTCCGTCTGATAAATATAACTGACTGACACATTATAATGATTGCTGTCTATCTCTGTCATGTTTGACTTGGACTTGCACGAAAACTTTTTTTTCTCTCTCCCTTCCCCTTTTCCTTCTCTATTCTCCGTTATAGTAACTTTTTTTTATATTTCAACCCTATCTAAAATCCTGAAGTTCCCTCTCCTTACATATTTCCCCTTCCAGTCCTAACCAACACGTAATTTGTAATAAATACAAGGGAAAATAAATGGGGAATCCTTTCCCTTCCATTTACCATTGGTATATACATACATAGTACATGAATGCACATACATAAAATAAGGAAAGACATGCATATGTAAAGTATATGTGTGCTACAACTAAATGAAAATAAATATGGCCCGTACCTACGCATAAGGACCACTGAAGGGTAAAATAAATAAATGTATACGTAACGGTAAAAAAAAAGGACTTTCCCAAATATACCGGGTTCTATATATCCCGTATAAAGTCTGAAATGGCAGTGGGGGAAAGCCATTATTGGGGCGAGAAATAGAAGGGAATACATATGGACGTTATGTATGAAAGAGAAAGGAAGAAATAAATAATATCCTACTATCCCTATTATAATAATCTTGGTACTTGTACGTTTTTTTTTCTTGGGCTTTTTCTTCCTTAAAAATGTTATCCTTTTTATTTTTTTTAAATGTCATGTCTCTTCCTCCACATTATCTGCACTTTTTTATAGTTTCTCCCCTTTTTCTATTGACTACAGTGTAAACAGAGTTAAAAGCATTTTGCGATATATTTGGGCTATCTCTCCTGACATGTATGAGCACTCATTTTCTTTCCGGTTTTTATTTAACCCTTATTCATTTTCTCTGTCCCGTACCAGTGTTTCTTTCCCATTTTTTTCCCCTGGAAAGGACTCAGTCAAGTGTGTGCGATTATATGCTTAGGAGCATAAGGACCGTCAGCAGTATTTTTTTCAGATATGCAATATGTATGTACAATACAATAAAAAAAAAGTCTGTGAATGTGATCAACCACTTTTTATGGGGCTTATTATTAGGATTATTGCTATATACACAGATTTGTTTAGACATCGAATTGTGTGTGGATAGAAGGGGAAAAAATAATTTGTACAATTTTTTTTGGCTTTGGCAATGAGGAGGAGGAAGAAGCAATAATAAATAATTGTAATCGCCACACGCGGATTGGGTTATATATGATTTTATGTACAATCATCATGTAATAATAGTAACAGACAACAATAACAACCACCACACCTTTTTTACCTTGAAACATTCTCTTTTTCTCCTTCATTTTTTGTCTACTCTCTCTCTCTTGCTCTCTTATTTTTCTGTCATTTCTTGTCTCTACTCTCTCTTGCTCTCCTCCCTTTATTTATCTCTCTTTTCCCTCTCTAATTTTTTATCTATTATCTCTCTTTAATTTTCTTTCACTGTTCTCTCTTTAATTTTGTCTCTGTTGTCACAGTTTAATTTTCTCACGCTATTTCTCTCTTCTCTGTTTAATTTTCTCTCCCGTCTCTCTTTAATTTTCTGTTTAATTTTCTCTCCCGTCTCTCTTTAATTTTCTGTTTCATTTTCTCTCCCGTCTCTCTTTAATTTTCTGTTTCATTTTCTCTCTGATCTCTCTTTAATTTTCTGTTTAATTTTCTCTCCCGTCTCTCTTTAATTTTATCTCTGATCTCTCTTTAATTTTCTGTTTAATTTTCTCTCCCGTCTCTCTTTAATTTTCTGTTTAATTTTATCTGTCGTCCCCCTTTTAATTTTTTGTTTAATTTTCTCTCTTGTCTTTTTTGAATTTGCTGTTTAACTTTTTTTATCTATCTCTCGTCTTTCATTAATTTTCTGTTTAATTTTCCCTCGCTGTTCTCTCTTTCAATGTATCTCGCTTGTCTTTATTTCATTTACTTTCTCCTGGTTTTATTAATTTTCTCTCTTGTCTCTTTCTTTTATTCTCCCTTTCATAGAGAGAGAGAATGTGGCATGAATTCTCCTGGCTTTGCTCTTTCATTCTCTCTCTCCTTATTTCCCTTGTCCAATTTCGAAAAAGGATTCTGTAATACATTATCTCTCTCATGTAACGCTCTCGGTCAACCTTTACAAAAACAGGTTACGCGTAGAAATGTATGTACTTGACCATTTCTTGTTGAATCTTGTTGCTTAATCAACAGCTCAACTTGGACAGAAATGTCGATGATTTTTTTCTTTGGCCGTGTAAAAATTGAGTTTCCCTTTTAAACATGAAACAAGGGCTTGGTTCCAGTTCACCCAATTTTTTTTTGTTGGGCATGCACTGTAAAAGTACATAGGTATGTATACAGTACGGACATAACACACATGAATTAAACTAAAATGGACAGATGAGTCATTTGGCATTAAAGCGTGAAGGAGGGGGAAGCGTCCACTATTTAATATACCCCAAAAAAATCTAAATTGTACGGTTTGTGTTTTTTTTTCTCAAAACAAAAAAAAAAAGCTTGACATTTAAAAAATTCTTCATTCCAGCTGTTTTTCCATGCAGCGTGAATAATAGGGGCGACAGATAAAATGTAAAACGTGTTCCTCTGCAAACATCCTGTACTAATGGAACCTTTTTAATACGGATTTGTTTAAAATATGCTTAATTGTTCAGCTACAGAATGTGGAAAGCAAACCCAATAGAAATGTACAAATTTACCTGTGTCTACAAATTTTAATTTGAAAACAATTTAAATGAAATTTAAATGAAATTTAATGATTTGGAAACTAATTTAAAATCATTTAAAATTATCTCACTAACGATCTACTAAAATAATGTTGCGTAATATGTTACCAGAAATGCATATGAAATTATTTGTCCGCTTATAAATATTCATGTAGGTCACATGCAAGGCATTTAGACAGACCTCAATATGACTCTTGTCCTTCGTGTAGGTCCGTTCATCCTTGACAATGAAAAATTGACACTCGTCAAGACTAGAATGTATACAAATACGTGAGTACCTATTTTTCTCACATGGACATCCTCATCCAAACCAGTCCCAAATACAGAAAGTGAATTGTTGTAGGTGGAAGTGAGAAACAGAGGATAATAATGGGAAAGATTTGGGACGAGATTTTTCTTTTTCCCTTCACAAAGGTACATACATACGTATGTATTTATTAGTAAAGGTAAGATAAATGTACAAAACACCTTAATATACATATTATATACATACATACGGATGAATGTTAGAAAAACTGACAAGGGACAATAAAGGTCAAGGCCACCAAGTGTAAATTTCCCTTCCCACCTCTCTCATATAATGTGTCTAATGCACGAATCCTCTTTTATTATTACCCTGCTCCAACTGAGCGCGTTGAAGGAAAAAAACACCTTCCCACCTACATATTAAAAAAAAAAACTTTGCGGAAAACGAGCTTTTATTATTACGAAAATAAAATCCCATTTGTTATTACTAGATACAAAAAGAAAGGGAGAGAAAGAAAGAGAAGGAGAGAGAAAGAGAGACAAAAATGGAGAGAGAGAGTCTTCAATCAAAATTACCTGAATAGATACCTTTTACCAAAAAAAAAAATATGGGTTAAAAGCATGGGGCAGAACGAAAAGAGAGGGCAAGAATTCCCTTAAAACTTACATAAAAAAGGGAGAAAAAATAGCAAGGGCAAAAAGACCAAAAAAAATCTACATTGTGAAAAACGTGTTAAAGGTCTGTTCCCTAACAAAGTAAACATTCCCCTTAAAGGTTAAAAGCATACCAGGAATACGAGATCCCACTACTTTCATTCCTCCTCTTAAAACCAGAAATGGAGCCGGTACGGAATTACTTCTTTTTTTTTTTGGAGGTTTGGACAAAAAGTTTCTTTCCTTCTTCTTCCAGTACATCTACGACAAGAAAGAACAATAAGAAAAGGAAAAAGGGGGTCTTGTCCCATTACGTTTTAAATGGGATTGAGAATGCGATTGCGAAAAAAAAACGGGAAAGAGCATCACTGGAAAGGAAAAGAATTAAAAGGGTTCTGTTCCAATGGAGATACACGGCCCGTAAAAAATAAAATAAAGTTGTACGGGCATAGGATATAATGTACAAAACAGGTCCATACGTACAATGGAAGGGCCAGGAAAGACGGGAGAGATAAAGAGGACTGCCTTGAGAATGAGAAAACGGAGGGGGGAAGGGAAAAAACGGACTGCGAACCGGTTTAATTTAATTAAAGATTAATCGATCACATTATTAGCAACAGTAGCAGGAGTGAAGGGGGAGAGGGAGATGATCCGCTGTTGAATCTCTGTGTTAACACTAATACGAATGGACGAGATCAATTTGAGAGTCTCCCCCTTTTCCCTTATAGCCAGTCCTTCTTTTTCCTGCCCTTTTCAATCCTTTTCCTGGACAGGGAAGGCGAGACAAGGGACGAATAATAAAATGCAGGCTTAAAACGATGGGGAAAGTTGGCGTTTATAGAGCTGGAGGACTTTTGCGCGGCGAAATTAAGTCCGAGAGAGAAAGAGGAAGTTACTACAAGAGGAAGCGTAGAGGGAAGTGGTCAGAGAGAGACGCAACGAGAAACAGAGTGAAAGTAAAAAAAAATCACAGAGGGCTCGAAATAGAAAGCAAAAGAAGGGCAAAGAATAAGAGGTTTCGAAAGCAAGAACGTGAAAAAGAAGGGAAAAGATAAAACATAAAAGAGGAAGAAAAGCGAAGGAGAGAGAGCGAGCCAAATAAAAATGGTAAAAAAAATGCTACGGAAGAAGAAAGCGGAAAATAAGAGAAAACGAGGGACAAATAGAAGACATGGGACGAGGAACGTAAAAGGGAAAGGAATTATAAAAGATGAGAGAAAGGAAGAGATCAAAGAGAAAAAGGAGAAAATGAGACATCACAAGAGTTGAGGGGAAAGACATAATGAGAGAATGAGAGAATAAAGAGGAAAAGAAGGGAATGAAAGACAACAACAGAATGCGGGTAAAAGAGAGAATGAAAGAATCTCAAAAAATTGGAAAGAAGAAGAGAGAAAAAGAGAGTTTGAAAGAGAGAAAAAGAGAGATTAAAGAGGAAATGAAAGAATGTCAGAGAGAAGCAGAATGATACTAAAGAGAAAAAAGAGAATGAAAGAGAGAGAAAGAATGAGATTAAAGTGAACGAGAAAAATGGGAGAATGAAAGAGTTAAAAAGAATGAGATTAAATAAAAAAGAAAAAGACAGTGAAAGCGAGACACGGAATAAGATTATAAAGAAAAGGAAAGGAAAAAAAGGAGAATGGCAGAGAGAAAAAGAAGGAAGTGGAAAAGAATGAGATTAAAAATAAAAAAAGAGAACGAAAGAATAAAGTTATAAAGAAAGAGAAAAGTTAGAAAGAGTGATATTAAAGAGAAAGAGAAAAAACGGAGAAAGAAACATAAAAATAATGACCGGGAAATAGAGAATCGACGGCAGAAAAAGCATGAGAGGGAAAGATGGATTGTAAACAGAAGAGTGAAAGAAGTCCAATAAGAAGTTTAATAAGGAAGAAACAACTAAACAAGGAGAGAGGGAAAGGAGAGAGAGAGGAAAGATTATAAAAATGGAGACAATGAGTAAACAGATACATAAATTTGTACCCCAGAAACGTATGTGTATACCTGTATGCATGTACCATATTAATGGAACGAAAGTAAAGGTAGAGAAAGAAGCAGAGGGAGGAGAGGGAGGAGACGGAGAGAGAGAAAAAGGGAGAGAGAGAAAGAGAGAGAGAGAAAGAGAGAGAGAGAAAGAGAGAGAGAGAGAAGAAAAACAGTGTAGAAGAATTGAAGTGGCAGTAAAGTAGAAAACGAAATGGACGTTTGATATGTGAAATCGGAGATAAGTATGTGTGTTTTTCCCTTCTCTCGCTCTCTTGCTCCAATTCTCCTCCAAAATTTATCGTCTTAAGGGAGTTTCACATGGTTAGTCTACCGGTTAGTCTGGTTTACTCCAATAGTTCCCCTCTCTGTCTCTCTCTCTTTCTCTCTCTCTCTTTCTCTCTCTCCCTTTTTCTCTCTCTCATTCTCTCTCCCCTTTTATCTTCTTCACATTCCTCGTCCTCCTCCAACTCACCGAAATCCCCTATGCGTACACACAGATCTACAGATAGAGGCGGAGGAGGAGGAAGAGGAGATGGAGGAGAAAGACCAACTCTTTAAAAACTGGCTCTGGTCAGGTGAAATATGTATTCAAGTGTGATTTCTGGGTGCATTTGTGCGTTTTGTGTACGTAGCAGGGCATTACGAAAGCTTGAATTGTTTCTCTAGGGACTTTTCCTTTCTATATCTTTACCTTTATTTCATGTTGTCTCTCTCTCTCTCTTCGCTTTGCTTTAACTGTTTCTTTTCTCTACTGCTTTCTCTGTCTCTCTCTCTCTCTCTTTCTTTATTTTTTCTGTTCACTTTTTGTCGTTTTATTGCTGTTTCTTTACTTTCTTCATCCATGACTCTTTTCTGCCCTTTCTTGTTTTGAATTCCTTTCTGTTTATCCAGTTTTCGTCTGTTCCAGCATTTTGTTTTTATTCTTGAAATTTGTTTTTTTCTGCCTTTCTTTTGCCATTCTCTATTATTTTCTCTATTTACTTTTGAGTCTCGTTTTTCTCACACTTTCCTTCTTTTAATCTTGTTTCCAGTTTTTTTTCTCTCTTTTCTTTGATTAATCTTGTCTCCCGTTTTTCTCTCTCTATCCTTCTTTTTTATTTTCTCTTGTTTTTTCTGTCCTTCCTTTTAATCTTTTCTCCCGTTTTTTTCTCTCTCTGTCCTCCATTTTAATGACTTTTGTTTTTTGTCTTTCAGGTTAATCTTGTCTCCCGTTTTTCTCTCTTTCTCCTTATTTTCAGAGTTGTCTATCGTTTTTTTCTCTTTATCCTTATTTTCAGCGTTGTCTCCCATTTGTTCTCTTTGTCCTTCAATTTAAGCTTCTCTGGTTTTTTGTCTCTCGGGTTAATCTTGTCTCCCGTTCTTCTCTCACTGTCTCCTTCTTTTTAATGTTGTCTCACGTTTTTTCTCTTTTATTGTTTTTCATCTTGTCTCTCGATTTTCTGTGCCTGTCCTTCTCTTCAATCTTGTCTGTCTGTTACCTCTCGCTTTCCATCATTATTCAACATTGTTTTTTTTGTCTGTCCCCTTTTCCTGTGTTATGTCTCTCCCTCTCTTGTTGTAATTCTTTGTTCCCTTGTCACTTTCTTTGTTTTTCTGTCTCTCTCTTATACTCCTACTAATTCTCTCTTTCTCTTTACTCCTCCTAATGTTTTTTTCTCTCTCCCTCTCGTCTCCCAGTCCCTCTTAATTTCCGTGACTCTCTTCGGGATTCTATCTCTCCTTTCCCTTTTCTATCCTATTTATTTTCTTCCCCTGCCGATGTCCCCCTGGAATGGCTTTCCCCCAGTAAATCTGTGCTGTACAATCATTCTCACTCTCTCCTCCAGTATTTCCTTTCTCTCTTCTTCTCCCAACCCTTTTCACTTCCATCTCTGTAGGGGATTGGTATGCTGTTATTCATGCGTTTCCCCCATTCCTTGAATCTCCCATTCTTTATTCTGGTTCGTGCCTCTCTCTTTAAATCGCTTTTCATTTTCCAAACATCAACAATCTATTCCCATCTCTCGCTCTCTCTCTCTCTCTCTTTCTCCCTTCGTTTATCGCTCTACCGATTTGCCCTTACCACAAAGAATGGTTTGGAGAGCTGTTGGCAGGTCCAAGAAGATGACTGGTGGCTCTCGGCCTAGCACATAAGTGCGAAGACATTGATGTTTTAAAAGCATCCTCGTAAATACGTAACGAAGAGGAGGAGGAGATGGAAGAATTTCAACTAGTACGATCCTCCGCCAAGTTCGTTCATACCCGTTTATCTCCACAGTGTGAAAAGGCACTCAATGGAAATGTATGTGGACGGTTTAGGGTGAATTTCAAACATTGGTGTTGGGAATGATGAATAAAATAAATCCAACCACTACCGTATTCCCCATAAAGGAAGAGAGAGAGAGAGTGGGTGGTGAAAAAAAAAAGGATAAACCCTGAGGATTCCTCGGTTCCTTTTTTTATATTGTCTCTAAAAGCCTAGCTGTTTTTTCAATTTTTTTTCATCTAGTCAAGTGACCGCTTCTGGGAAGGGAAATGTCTGTTATACGACAGGTATTTGTTCTTTCGGGAGACGTTTCCCATCCGTGGAAGAATATTTTTGTGTCCATAAATTTTTGGGCTATGTTTCAATAAAAAATTTGTACTCATTTTTTGTTTTATGTGGTCAATCACATTTTTTGGGGTTGTTTGCTAGGTATTTTTTCCGTTTGTGAAATGTCTCTCAAGGGGATTAATCGCTCCTGGTAAGGGTGAGTGACGTTCGTGTCCAAGCTCATTTTCTGATCGTCATATTTTCTTGACTTTCTATATTTGTTTTACGTCTCTCTCTCTCGCTCTGTCTCTCTCTGTCTCTCTATCTCTGTCTTTTGTCTCTATTATTTCTTGCCTACTTTCTGTGTTCTTTCAAAAGACATGGGAGTATATATATTTTTTTGTGGAGGAACATGCTTGTCCTCCTTCTGGTTGTCTCCGCAATTTTTCAATTTGACAGGATATGGTCATAATAACAGAAGATGGAGAAATCGGTTCTTTTTTCTGTGGTTATGTCATTTTTTCCCTACTGGGAGATTCTGAGAAAGTGTCGCATGAAAGAGTCCGACCATCCACCTTTTTTTCCCCCAATGGGGGAAGGACAACATAGCCTCTCTTTTTCCATACAATCTTTTTTTTTCTTGTACCTCTTACACAATTTAATATTACTCACAGTTCAGGAAAGGCTTCCCTCTTCCAGGTCCATGGGGAGCAAGATGAGGAAATATCCTGAATTAGTATACGGAAGAAAAAAACTATCGTATGGAAGAGAAAACATTAGGGGAGGAAAGAAAACAAACCGAAAAAGGTTGTTCAAATAAAAGGGACAAATTCACTTTCCAATGAGGTAGCACAGGATCACAGGGAGAAGCATAAGGATGGTCCAATATGAACATAAGTTGGACGTCATGAATTTTTCGGGATGGGAAATCAGGCTTTACTGTCTTGAAAATTGTGCTGAAAATATCTCCGTAAATAATTCTTTAGGCATTACAAATAGTGTTGTGATGCCTAAAGGGGTTGGACTATATGTACTCCTATATACGGCAAACTGTGTGAAGCAGGGAGTCGTGGGAAAGGAAAATGGAAGTTTTCACCATGCTAAATCCCATAAGAAAATTAGGGCTAGTAAGGGTTTTGGAAAATTTTCCAGTACAATTCAGACGTTAGAAATTTTTCAGTGCAATCAATATTTTAAGGAAATTTCTCGGATTATTTCTCCGGGAATTTTAAGAAAATTTGTCTCGCAGCCGAGCGCTTCTGTGTATCTCCGCAGAAGATTCTTCTCTTTCTGTAAGAACTTTTACCCACGAATTTTCCAGCACATTTCAAATTTTGAATAGTCTCTGTACGTACAAATGTAGATATTCCAAACACTTTAATATACCAAAAATTTTTAATTGAGGTTGGAGATAAATAAATCCAAAAATCTCCCTTTAAAACGACTAACCTCGAATCGTTTGAACTGGAAGACGTTAAAAAACACGGAAGAGTCCCTTCTAAAAAAAATACCATTTGAATACATTCGGCACCACATTTCATTAGTCTGCACTAATACCTCCAGGATATTATTAGTACAAAAAACAAAATTTACATCACTAAAAACACCAACTGTTATCACCTCTCAACCTTGCATGAAAATATCCCTATTACTCCCCACCTCCAACGTCCTATGTACTTATATAAACCCTGGTTAGTGCTCATATTAACATATCATTTATTCATTTACTTATAGAAAGATATATACACACACTTGCTAAAGAACTTACACCATCATTATAATAGGTAAAGAAAAGAACACTCCCCATATTATAAATATATTTATGTCATTTTTTTTTCTCTTCCGTCCACAGACAATGGCTCGTGAACACCTAATTATACATACAAAGAAAGATTGTGTGTGGTGGTAGAAAGAAAAACACACATTTGCCCATTTAACATGCAGTACGGAAAAGGCAAATAAAAAGAGAGAAAAAAAAAGATATACAAGACTATTTTTTATCTCCCTTTCAACCACCAAATGTATGTTATATCCAAAATGTACAAATGCTGGTTCAAACATTGGGATATAATAATTTTACATGGAAAAACATTCAACTTGTTCTTGTACTTTTAAAAAAAAAAAAAAAAAAAGACAAAAAAATAGTCATCATGTTATCCGTATAGACCCAATAAAACAGTTATCAGGTCAACGTTTATTACACTCGACCCAACATAAACTCCTTGTACTTCCTCCATTTAATACTGTAGTCACGGCTGTAGTCCATTTTTTTCTCCCTAAATTTTATTTCCCCTAAAAAACATAACCAAGAAAGGTTCAAGTCCCAATTTTATATTCATACTTTAATATATACGGGAGAAACTCGGAAACAATATAAATATTACATCCAGTTTATTTACCCTTGGCAAATGTTATAAGTGAACCTGAACTTGTGATAATTAAAAATGGTGTATAAATGTACAAATGTACGTATATATACATGTATACATATATGTATATACACCTGTAATTTACCAATATAGATTAATCTGAGCTATCCCAAGTCCTTAAATGTACAATGGAGAATTAAAAAAAAAAAGGTTGACGTCAATTGAGTGCATTACGTATTTACCATTCCATTTACATACTGGAGTATTTACGAGTAAAAGTCATAGGAGTGTCACAAATGTCATTAAATACAGGAATATATGTGGGTCTCCGAAAGAATAACCTCCATTTTTTTCTCCGTGGGAGGACATCCAAACGGGAGGTGACAGGTCATAAATGGGAAAAGGAATAAATAGCATTTTAAAAAATTAATCTTTCAATTTTTTTTTTTTTTTGCTCATTTTTATTGAACTTAACACCGATGATTTACCTTGACAAAAGCAATCTCCTTGCGTCCGACAGTTATTAATTACAAGAAAAAAAATGTATATTGCTGATCTTCGTACATGATACCCTCCCGGGTATTAAATTGCCCCCTCTTTCTAATGGCAAGACCATGTAAGAGAGTGTGGGAAATAATGACAAAAGAAATGTAATACCAACACACAAAAAAAAATTGCATGGTTGCACTTTTACATTAAATAAATTCTCCCTCCTTACCCCCCCAGGAAATTTTTTGTTGCGGTGTGAATAATATATTTAAAAAAAATATGAGAGACATGATCTCATGTGTATAGAGTAATAATAATAACATTTTTTTCCCTTGCTCTCATAAGAGAACCTGCTAAGATTCCCCTCGGGTTGGAACATAAATAATCATAATGATAATAATTACGTATTACAAGCCCAAAAAAATGCAACATTATCCTATGTGTGAGAGGAATAATTATTATCATTATTAGAATCAAGAGGGAATTTGAGAATCCCCAGGAGCAAAAACACATGTACTTTTATGGATATACTTTTTTTAATGGTTTTATTTTAAAAGAGGGTAATTACCTGGAGTAGAGAGAATCACAACAGAGAATCCAAAAGATGACTTGTCCAACCACAAAAATATTAGAACTTTTACTCCGCACAAAATCTTATGGTATAGTATAATAACAATTTATTTTAAAAGCAAAAATAAATCCTCCATTTAGTCACAAGAAGATTATTTTTATGGTGGTCTAATAGTTTCCACGTAGATAGCAAATTGCTCTCACTGCACAAATGTATTTCCAAAATGGTCCTCTTCCAAAGGAAAGATCCGAACACTGTTCACAACACCAAAGAGATTTCTTGAGATAATATCCAAAAGTCACTTCGATTTTCGAATTTTTTAAAAGATTTAGGCTAATTTTTAGCACAAAAGCCTTTCAACAAAGTCACCGGCAAAGTCCGTCCAAAACGCAATTGTTTCGCTTCAAGCACAAAGACCGAAAAACGTTTACCTTCCCACCATTTTTTTTTCACACGATCACAAATTCCGAATTCTTGAAAACGATTGAAGAATGTGATTTAATGACAATGAAAATATTTGAATGCCACAATTTCTTGACACGGATTGTTATCCACACAAAAAAATAATAATTCACACAATTTCCCAGCTAAAAGTAGCCATTCACACCTTAATTATTCACAAAAGCAATTCCACACTGTTAAACACGATCCGTCGTAAAAATAATGAAGCTCTCCCACAATTTTTCCAGCAACAAGTTCTTTTTTTTTCAGGCAAACTACCGGATAGTATTTTTTTTTACTGATTAAATTCCAGCCCCTTTCCACTTAGGTATTCAAAGCTTTAAGGGAAACCAATAACCGGGAAAAACACAAGGAATGACTTTCTTCCCTTTAAACATGAATTCACAGGACAAACTCACATTCACAACACATTCCAAGCTATTATCTTTCAATGTCCTTTTGTCCAAGAAATTCCTTAGCATTAGACAAAATCCACGAAAAATGCCGGAACAGAATTGTTCCCAAATTATTCTTTCACGGCAAAATCCTTGAATATTCATTCAGACCAAAATCCACAATTAATTTTTTCACCCAAAATCCACAATTAATTTTTTCACCCAAAATCCACAATTAATTTCTTCACTAAACATCCACAATTACTTGCTCCAGCCAGAATTCATACTTGCTTTCTTCCGTAAAAATCCAGTATTGCTTTCTTCAGAAAACATCCAAAATCACTTTCTCCCGCAAAAATCCACAATTAATTTCGTCAGTCAAAATCCACAATTAATTTCGTCAGTCAAAATCCACAATTACTTTCTCAGCCAAAATCCCCAATTAATTGCTTGAGCCAAAATCCCCAATTAATTGCTTCATCCAAAATCCCCAAGAATTAATTGCTTCAACAAAAATCCATAATTAATTTTGTCAGCCAAAATGCATACAATTGATTTTTTTTTTCAGCAAAAAAATCCACAATTCTTCCCATCAAAATACAGATTTGATTGATTTCTCCCCAGCAAAATCCACACATTCAGACAAACTCCGGAAATCCCTTTACCTCCACAAAATCTAGGGCAATTCCGGAAATACACAATTCCACAAATTTTTTTTATCAATTCTGTCACCAAAACCCGGGCACTTTTACACCTGTTTAGATCACCCCAAAAAAAGTCAGGGGGAAAGAGTGACAAGGAAGGAATGGGGGAGAAATGTACGGGATTTGCTACAACCAGAAAAAAGGGAGAAACTTTTTTGGATTTTTTTTTTCAAAATATTTTTTGAAAATATGGAAAGGGAATTTCGATTTTTTTTTTCACCGTCCAAAATTTCCCAGGAGAGAAAGCACAGAGAAAATAAAATTGAGAAGGATCTTTTTGATCGGAACAACGTGCAACGTTCCTTCCACGAGCACGTTCTTTACCACACTAGAAAAGGGCCAAAAGCTTCAATGTCATGAAATTCAATACGAAAATGTTGTAGGGGAAACCCCCTATGAAAGCCTTTTTGCCTCAAAGACCCCACTATGCCTTTTTTCCCCCTTAACAAAAAAAAAAACATTTTATTCAGTTATTACCAACTTTTGGTCCAGAGAGCCTTTGGCACCATCTGTGAAAGGGTTAAAGCCTCACTTTGACACTATTTTTCCAGCATTTTTTCTTTTGCTCTCTCCATTCAGTTCTTTAAATATTTTAGCTCTCTCTCCAGTATTAATATTTGGAGCATAAAAATCCAGTGGAGAAAATTTTTTCATTTCCTTTTTCTAGTTCAATCTTCCATAATTCTTGTTGCCAACATTTAGGTATTAGTGTTTTCAAGGTAAAGTAAATACTTCAATCAAATCTTTGTGTTTTTAATATTGGGATCGATTCTAAATCACGCCGTTTTTGCTTCCTGCATCACTAATCTTTTTGATTGATATCAGTTTATGATTTTTTTTTTTTTACATTTTTATTCATTGTCCTTATCCAAAACTGTTATTTTACATGCCCCAGAGAGGAAAAGTAACATTTTCAAAACCCCAAAATTTTCAGTTTTTCAGGACTTTAAAAAAGGGGAGAGAACGATTTTTGGTGTATGACAAGTCTTTATTTCTGTATTTTTAGTGTTGGGTTTATTTATTCAGGATGGTTTGTGGTTTCATTGAATTGTGATTTGTTGCGGTTTTTAGTTTGAAATATCCTTTGGGAACTTGATTATTATTGGTATTGTGGTTTTACTCCTGCAAATTTTCTAGTTTCGTTTGTCTTCGTTCTGACCGGTTTCATTTGTCAAGAGGCATTTGTTTACATTTGTTGACATGTTCGAATTTAAAATGTACATTTAATTTTTCGATTATATCGGTACTTCTTTTTTATGGAAGTTTTCGCTGTTTGAAAGGCGTTTTTTGGGGTTGAGACGTTGAAAGAGGGTTTTTAGTTTATGTAGAAAGCATCGAATAGCTTGGGTGGGAGGCTAGTTTTCGTAAATTTTAAAGTAAACCTTTGTCTGGATGTCAATGTTTGACTTGAGTGAAAGTATTAAGTATAAGTATTACATTACATGTGTAATTTGATTTGTTTTCGAAAGGTCATATGCAGATGGCTGTGGAATGTGGAACTATATGTTGCTTGAGGAATGTAATTAATTTATCATTGATATTGCAGGGATTTCGAAATTGTGTGATACTGGGAAAAGACAATAACAAATCTTATAATGGCAAGTCATTCGGCTGGAGAACAAGTAGGTTTCATAGCCCAGTGGTTTAATACTTGGAGCGAGTATCAGAAGGACGACTTCATCCATGTTCTGGCTCCGAAGGTGTCCCCGGGAAAATATATCAACGGGATTGTTAATGGTGTCAAATCCATGGATGCTTCTGGCAGGCCTCCATCACTCTTTGCTTGTCAGGTGAGTTACTGGAGAAGTTCTTAATCAAATTGCTAGATTTTTTAGTATATTTTAAGTAATAACTATGCGCTGAGAGGACTACTGAAATGGAAGACTACATGTATACTAGTATACGTGATTATAATAAAGCCGGTGATTAAAAAGCTTTTCGAGTGTTTTAGTTTTCCCTGTATATCCAATATCTGTATAATAGTTATCACTTTCCCCGATATATTCTGAAATCTATAGTAAGAACAACGCTATAGGAATTTCAAATTTTTATTTTGAAAAATCAACTTCGTCACCACAAATATTTGACTCAGATTTAGGCATGGAACAGGCTGTGGTAAATATTAATAACTGTTTACTGACAGGACAGTTTTGAAATAATGCTCTGGGAACGCGTAAAAATTGCAGATAAAACTATTCAATGACTGGTGGTGTTCCTGGTCCGATGAGGACCAAGAAAAATGCACCAACCTGATCAAAACTAAAGATCCCAAATTTTGGTCGGAGCTGGAAGCGGAAATTGATGGGTCGAGAAAGAAGCTGGATGAAGATTTTTTTACAGTTACAATCACTGAAGGAGAAGCCACAGCCACGAATCGTAAAAAAAATAAAGCCAGCTCTGAGCAAAGTAATAACTGTGATTCCGCTGCCATTGAGAATATTGAAATCGCTGAGGAAGCACAGGAAATCACAGAGGTCAATGATTCCAATAATACAAGTACGGAAGTTAACCAAGGTGACCAGAATGAAAATCCTGGCCCAGCTGAAGAAATGGAACCGGAAGACAATGATGATGATAGTCAAATACTGTAATGGATTTTGACAGCAACTGGATGGTATTTGCTGTTCCTGTTATTTTTTGTTTGTTTTGAACAAAGCCAATAGTCGGAGAGCTTTGTGGAGAGTCAGTTTATTGCTAACGTAAAATTCCTGATAGTTGTATTAGTAGAAGTATAAGTGGCGACATAATCAACCAATAATCTCTGGTATCAAAGCATTTAAAAAATTTGTTTGGTGAAATTAACATTCCTGTTTCATGTCTAATAATTCCTATATACAAATAAACCATTCCTGTTGATAAAGGGTGATAATTTTTTTACAAAAAATTATGTCTTTAGACAGATCTCGGACGTTAACCCTTGAAGCATGTAAGTACATAACAAATTTATAAGAAGCTACGTTTCATGTTATTTACCTAATTCTCGTAGAATTGGTTGAAATTTCAGTTTATGGTTATATAATGCTATGCTATATGTTATAACACAAAAAAATTTGAGTGCAAAAAGACTGAAGTTGATTAAGGATATCCAGGTTTTTGTTAGTCAAGCTTTTAAATTTAAACCCCAGCAACACTGATATTATGAAATAATATTTGTGTGCATACGTTTTGTAATTTCTGTGTAACCTTGCGGTGGAACCGAGCAGAGCAATAAGAACACGAGAATCTTCGGGTTTTTCAATTTTATAAAGAATTCCTATTCATACACGAACGAAAACCGATATTTCAACTCATAAATAATAAATATATTGTAATTTGTAAGAAATTCTTAGACTAAAAAGAGTAGTAACTTGTTGTTAGGTTGTATGAAACAATTATAACATCGTGACTTGATTGTTGATGGTTTTTGCGTTGATTTATTTGACCAATCGAAATGATTGTTGTACTTGTACTTAGTTTAATAATAGCATACTTGGTATGAAATCGTTGTACAAGTAAAATCATCAAAATTTAACCTTGCTAATGTAATAAAACAATAATAATGCATCTTGACCTCAATAAGCAAATAAAAGTTCATGTTACGTTTGGAGCTTCTACATAATCAATGGCAACACAATTTCCCACGGATTTGTACGTTTATTATTTTCGATTAATATGTACGGATATTTGTCCCTTTAAAGTATTTGCAATTATTATACTCGCCACAAATTTCATTTCAAAAAATTATTCTTAAATCATGATTACGTTACTGGCAACATTAAATTCTTCCCAACTCCTTCAATCTGGTAATAAGTTCATCGACATCCGCAACTTTTGCTCCTGCTTGTCTAGTCGGTGGTTCTTCGACTGAGATAACCTAAAAAATCCAAATAAGTTTACAGTCAGATTGCCATTCAGCCAAGGTTCAACAAAGTGCTACTTCCATCGCATCTAAACGAGGAGGTCAAGTAAGAATTTTATCACTAATGTTATTTTTACATACATCGATTCTAGGAGTAATGTCGACACCCAAGTCCTTGGGTGTTTTTTTCTCTAAAGGCTTCTTTTTCGCCTTCATAATATTTGGAAGCGTAGCATAACGTGGCTCATTCAACCTTAGATCGGCTGATATGACGGTTGGCAACTTAACCTTGATCGTTTCTAAACCCCCATCGATTTCGCGGGTGACTGTTAAGCCGTCACCTTCCTTTTCCACCTAAGCACAGCCATAATGATTATTTCATTAACATTCAATCCTCAAACTTCAGACGCATAGCATTGCACTTCATAGGGAACGAAATAACAACAGATGTTCATTCCCCGAACAATTACCTTTGATGCGAAAACCGCTTGTGGCCAATCCAAAACTGCTGCCGTCATTTGGGCAGTTTGATTGCAATCATCATCGATAGCCTGGAAGAGCATCAGAAAATTTTGTTAGCATCAAATAACAAATTTCTATTACAAAAAAGATCCACTAGTCACTATCATACCAGTGTCAGTCTTATTTCCGATACTACACCAAAAGTAATCATACCTGTTTTCCTACAATAACCAAATCAGCCTTCACATCCGTGGCCAACTTCGCAAGTATCTTGGCGATATGAATCGGTTGCAAATTGGCATAATCACCCGCAGCAACTTCCACATGAATCGCCTTATCAGCCCCCATGGCCAATGCAGTTCTTAAAGTTTCCTGACTTTGGGTCGGTCCACAAGATACAGCCACAATTTCGGAGACAATTTTCTTTTCCTTCAGTCGAACAGCCTCTTCAACAGCAATTTCATCAAAGGGATTCATCGAATGTTTCACTCCATCTGTGACTACACCGGTCTTGTCGGGCTTGACACGTACCTGAGCAAACCAATGCACAAAAAAATATGTAGCCTCATCACTTCCCGTTAACATTTAGCAGAATTTCAACAAATGCCGGCTTATGCACCTACATTGAAACAGAATTTTAACACTGAATTGTACGTTTATATACAATAATAAAATCAATAAAATGTATACTTACCCTGACAGCGTAATCAATAACGCGCTTAACTCCAACTAAAGCTCGCAAGCTAGCCATTTTGTGACTGTAATTTCTTTGGCTGTTAAAAAATTAAATTGGTATTAAACAACCGACTGGTATTAAATAACCACAACAAACTATTGTACTTATGGATAAACGGATGGGATTGATTAGCTTTGGACTAAATTTTTTTTACTTAATTTTTAACTTATTTTTTGAGAAGTTGAAATTTTAGGCTAGAGAGTACTTACTGTGATGGATAGCTTCAGTTCTTCAGTATATAATGAATGGAGTGTTCCGTACTTAATTATTAATCTTCAGCGTTTGCTAGAAACCCATTTATAAATGTTGGAATTGAAACTTTGATCTTGATCCCGACAGTCGACAGTGCCTCGTAATTTTTATGGTGAGATGAACACATTTGCCTTCTTACAAGAGTACAAAGGTGACAATGATGACGAGTGCCTCTGACGTCAAATTTGCCGGGTAGTTTAAACGCGCAGTTCTTGGAAACAAGAGGAAATAGAGTCTTCCATTTTTTTTTTCGCTCTCTCCAAAACTCGAAAAATCATTAAAAAAACTTCCAAAAATCCTCAATTAAAAAAATCGCACAATCAGTTACAAGTACAACGGTAGTTGTTCCTACGTCCGTGTTCAAAGGTAAGTGTCGGTTTTTTATTTTCACAAAAAAAAGTAACAATTTCCTGTCTCTTTGGTTGACCTTGACAGTTGCCAGTTGCCATTTGTCATTTTTTACATTTTATTATGTGTATATAGGTATTTATCTTTAATTATACCGGCAACCGGCAGTGTCCGATGTTACATGTAATTGTCAGGCCGTCTAATTTGATCATAATTGAGTTAAATGTGAAAATACATACAAATTGCTTTGTACTGGACAAATAAGTATTGAGCGACAGGAAAGGATTAATTCACGTGGAAAAAACAGCAAATGCATGCGATGCTTCTTAATTCGGTTTAATCAAGTACATTATGGGTATGGGGAGAAATGTATTTAGGAATTGATAAAATTGCCGACAAAATAAGACTGTAGGCAATATCAGAATTACGATTCTTCCAACAATGCATATAACAGGTGCACAGGTTTACAAAAGCAAGTGTATTTGGTGCAGTTACAGACATACAGACGTTTTTAGTGGAAATGCACTACCGAAATAAATACAATTTGAAATCAATTGTTTACGTAAGTACGCATTTATTTACATATTATGATATTAAGAGAAATTGAATTGCATTGAATTAGCCGCTCGTCTAAACATCGCAATTAAAATAGCGATACCAACGGGAATTTATCTATCGGGAATTTAATTATGACAGCCCTCAGTTTCAGCTCCTATTCAATGGAGTTAAGTCGGTAAATTGGCATTGTCAGCCAGAACTCGGGCCTATAAACAGAACAGAACAGAATCCATACAACCCGAGAACCAGCCCCAGGGAATTTGAAGGTTATCTGTATTATTAGAGACAAATTGAGTAGCATTAGTTCATCAGGCCATGACTGGGATATTTGCTTTTAATTTGTAAAGCATTCCTGATGGGTGGTGATGAAGGACAATATTCGAAATTTAGTGGAGGGCTGTGGGGCATGTTTGGGAATAAGGATCAATAATCAATGTCAATATTTATTAGTTTTTTAGGGAACAGGCTGAGAAAATTATAAGTAAATAGGTAATGGGAAGATGCCCAAAGAAATTAGGAAACCTACAGGAACTTTCGTCGGTGGATGAACAACTGTCGGTATGTAATGATAGGCTAATAGGATTTAATGGGTGTTACATACCTGCTATTTGGGTCGTCTACAATTTGTCGAACAGTCGATTCGAGTATACTTAATTTTCATTTTCATACGTACATGCACAGTTGTGATGTTGCCGTAATTAAATTAGTCATACATTCATTAAGAGACGGGATGTTTTAGATGTTCGACATTCGACATTGCGAAGGAGGCAAGTACTTGCAGGCTTACCGTTTTGGTATCGGCCTTAGCTATTCCTTAATTGAAGTGGAAGAAGATAATTGTCGGTTCTTGGTATCTATATACATGTATCACAATATTAAATAGATCATAGCAAGTTGGAACTGCAGCACGTGTTTGGACTATAGCGAATAGACAAATATGGATACATTGGTAAATTGGTACATATCTTTACATATGCGCTATAGATATTTAGTATTTCCTATTTAGTCCTCTACTTTGGTGGTCATTGCAAGAAGTTGCCTTAGCTACTGTAACTTCAAGGTCTTTTTATTGGCTTTAATGTGTGCGTGTGTGGATAAGTGTATGCTTGATTGTGGTTTGTCCCTAGGCGTCAAATGCAGACCGCTTTCAGTCGAGCTGTGCAAGTGTCACTCCGATCATCTCCCGGATTACTTCCAAGAGCATTACATTCCTCAGCAGTTTTCAACATGCCGGCAAAGGTATATTTGATGGATCCGATTATAGCTAATAATAAATACATATACTTACTTTGCGTTCACATCTGTAATCTGTGTATGTGTTATTGAATGTAATGTGGTTGATGTCATTGTTTGTTTTGTGAAATGTAGGTAGGTGATAAACTTCCAAACGTTGACCTTTTCGAAGGAAGTCCTGGTGGGAAGGTCAACCTGGCGGAACTCGGAAAAGGCAAGAAAATCCTCATCTTCGGAGTGCCAGGCGCTTTTACTCCAGGTTGTTCCAAGGTAAGTCGGAGGCCAGAATATTGATGTACTATTGAGACTATTGACTTTTGTGTAAGATGTGACTTGGTTTTTCATCAGACGATCAAAAACATAGTATGTATATGTATAGTATTGCCGAGCGACAATTTGTTGAGCAAAGCCATAAGGAAACAAGGAAAACGTCAAGGGGCCGTTTTTTATCAACTTCCCTGAAAATTTGTCTTGCGTTTCTTTAAAATTTGTGGCTTTAGCTATTTCCTTGAAAATTATTAAAGCTAAATTATTAGCGTTTTTAACAATTTGACCTGACATGATCATTTTCGCTGAATTCGTTTCTGATTTTCCCTGGAGCCGTCGGGCTCGCGGGCCAACAAATTAAAACCCTGGCTTTATGATATATAATCCTTTCCTTACTTATACATACGTATAAAATGCTTCTACCGAAGATTCAAATTTATGATTACGCATAGTGATGCCAATTCTGAAATCGAGTTTATCTTCTGTTCAATTTGGTTCAGACTCAAATCTCTTTTTAAATGGTTTATAAAAGCAAATCAAACTCAAAGGAAGCTGAAATATATGTACAATTCAATTGAAATTCAATTCGTTTCGGAAATATAAACCAAATACTGGGAAAACATGTAACAAAGCGTCTTATTAGAATTTTACGTGATTGATCTGCATTACGAAAGGGAGGAAATCCGAAAATCGTTGCAACGACATTTCTGAATCAGAGAGAGCGGAGCGCAAGTCATACCCCCGTCGGAGCATGAAGCTGCGTTACCGACACGGGTTTTATTCTTTTCTGAGGTTGTAAGGATATATTAAGTATTAAGGTCCCTGGGAAAGTACTTCTGTCAATTGGCAATCATCTGTACATCATTTGCTTTCCGTATCAACAGATTCCATTCTGCGAATCACATTAATGTAGCACCCCCGCCCCAATAAAAGAAGGAGGAAATTCTGACTGCAAAATATAAAAATGTAGTTAGCAATTATTAATAATTTCCCCATGTTATTTATTTTTTATTTCGTCGGTGTCGCCAAGCTTGCATTTGTTGCAAGCTTGGCGAATAAAACGGAAGCGTCGAGATGTCGCGAAGCGTCCCTAGGCTTGACACGGGTTTTATGCTGTTCTAACGCTAGTAAAAATAAAAAGCACAAACAAAACTGCATGCAAATAATTTTGTATCTGCTTTGTTTCCTCCAGACTCATCTTCCTGGATATGTGGAATCTGCTGATGCCATAAAAGGCAAGGGAGTTGCGGAGATCATCTGTGTGTCTGTGAATGACCCATTCGTAATGGCTGCATGGGGTGAAAAAAACGGAGCTGATGGCAAGGTAGATTTCGTATTTTCCGAGTTCAGCATTGAGTTTTTTATATTGTATTCGTCCATATACAGTTAATGTTTTTGATTTTATACCGCTAAAGGTTCGGATGCTTGCTGATACCACCGGAGCTCTCACGAAGGCACTTGACCTGGAACATGATTTGTCTGCTGCGTTGGGAAGCATTCGTTCCAAGCGCTATGCACTCCTCGCCGAGGACAATGTCATCAAGGCCATCGACGTGGAGCCTGATGGCACCGGACTGACTTGCTCTCTGAGCAACAATTTCGTCAAAAACCTTTAGATTATCAAAACTAAAAAAATAGCAGTCAACTTTGGTTTTTGTGATGTGGTTTAGTCGAGGATTATTATCCGAAATTACCTTCCTACAGATATAACAATGTTTGTAAAAGTGCTTTAACCATTTAGAGTCTCATCGTCAGCTACAATCTGCAAAACATACATATAATAAACGGCTAGAATATTGAATGTACGCAGATTTACTTGAGGTTTACATTCAAATCAAAACTATATTCAATTAAAATGAAATTAATGCTGTACCGCAAATATTACTACCTTACGAGTATCCTCAATATTTTTCGGAAATCATTTGCAACTTTGCAAGGCTGCGCAATAACGAGATATAGACGCACAGCTGATTGTTTAAGAAATTGAATAAAACCACATAAATAAAATAATAATAATAGCTCATATCACGAAGATTTTGTATCCATTCTTCTATACCATAAAATTACATTATGCTGCAAGCGCTTGAATGGCTAGCCTGTAAAGCAGGGATGCCCACGAGGGGGTTTTTGGTCACCCGGGTGACCATTGCGCACTTTTGAGGTGACCATCGACCAG